>SNQJ01S0057231.1:95927-120165 GCA_010110895.2 Picea sitchensis
AGAAGAGGTTTTCTCCCTTTATGGGTTTCCTCGTGAAAATCTGTCTCTGTGTATACTTTATGTGTGACTGATGCTCTTTGATTTTACTGTTCATATGTTGTATATTGCTGATGATCACTTGAAGAAAGATTAACAATGTTTTAATAGACTTTAAATTGTTTAAGCATAGAAACAACTGATTCACCCCCCCTCTCAGTTGCTTTAGTAATTCCAACAGAGGTTGATTCAAATCCATGGTTTTGTGTTTGTTCTCTGTGTATGTATGATGAATGCTATGCTCACGAGTATTTACTTCATGTTATGAAATTGCTTTACATGCTATGTACGAATGATTTCTTGCCGAGTGTTTGAAATCTGAGAAAGGAAGTAGAAGAAATGAGTTTCAATTGTTTCTCTATCTGAGTAAGGATTCCTGTAAGGAGTGTAGTTGAAGTCATCTGCAAGGAGTGCATTGACAGAAGGCTCAAATAGTTTAACTCTTGTTCTCGTTCACCCAGAGGTGAAATTTGGGTTATAGGAGCCGTGCAAGGAGTGCGCAGGCTAAGGAAAGTCTCAGTTGTGAATCTGAGCAAAGCATTGAAGGACTGCTACTACAAGAGTGCACAGAGTCGAATATATTCAGCACTTGGAGGTGTCTGAGAGTTTCTGCAAGGAGTGCACGCAAGAATATTCTCTAAGAATCAGAGTCGAGAGAAATATTAGGAGGGATAAATCCTTTGAAGCTATTGAAGGTAGCGTAAGGAGTTGGTGCATATCGAGTGACTCAAGGCATCGGAGTTTTGTGCCACGGGTGATTAAGTCTGGGAAGGAGTCTTTGGTTCAATTCATGAATGTATCAAGGAGGAGAAGACAGACGACCGGGATCTTATGGAGAGGATTTGCGAAATCTCGCCAACCATTAGATCTTCCAGAGAAGCGAGGAGGATACGGTTACGTTCGGAGCCCAATCTCTAGGGATCGTGAGCCATTGGATCAGCCAATAGATTCTGGACCGTTGAAGATTTCATGTCCCGGAGGAGTAGAGGAGTGTGCAAGAAGAGGAAATCATGAGCTGTCGGATCTCACACAGATATCCGTCAGCCGTTGGATCTGACTGGGGGGATGCAAAGTTTAAGTCTTTGTGAAAAAAGAAGCGAAAAATCCCGAAAGGCATCATGATATCAGCACTCGGGATATCGGGGATATCGAGGACGTGAGGAGGGTCACTCGACACCCAAAACCCTAAATTTGCGAGGTTTTCAGCCGTTCGTTTGGGAGCGGACGCATGTCGCGAGATTTCCCATATCGGGGACTCGGACATTGGAGGACAGAAGGGGAAGTCCTTCAAATTCGTGAGCGAAAAAGTGGAGAGAATACCAGGAGCCATCCATTTGAGTAGGACAGGTGGCAGAGTTTGAAAGATCTCGTGAACTCGGAAGTTCGCAGGGTGAGAGACCAAACATTGGGTGCTCCAAGTCGCGAAGACGTGAAGAGCGAGAAGAAGAATAGCCGTTGGATCTGGGTCGTAGGAGGACCGTTGGATCGAGAACCCCATTGCCTATCATGCATTCGGGGGTTCGAAGGTTGAGAGGGGTCACTTTCGACATCAGAAGTCGCGAAGTTTGATCCCCCGATAAGTAAAGAGAGGGGATCGCGTGATGGATTTTGTGGGTGTAGATTTCTCGATAGGGAAATAGAAGAACATTTGAGTTCTTTGGGTCGGTTAAAGAGAGAAGATCCTGTGAGCGGACGTGCTTGCGAGCGCGCCTGCGTCAAAGTTCCTATATTTTCCCCTTGTGCAGGAATAGTACCCTGCATAGGAATTGATTGTCCAAAACTTAGATTGCCCCCAGTCGGGAAGGTGGCTGACGAGAAGGCATTGTTACCAAACGTTCCTATCAAAGAAAATGGTGTCAACCCTACCGACATACTATGCGAAGGTGGTCCTTGACTCCCCGCTCCAAATAAACTATTGTGTGTAGGTTGCCTGACGGATTACTGATGCGGGCCACCGAGTGAAGGGGACGAAGGAGGTATGTGACCTCCTCCATAAGGAAAAGCATTAAACAGAGTAGGAGTGCCCCCCATGTGACCTTGCAGAGGAGTGTTAGAGGTCCTTTCCCCCAGACTTGAAGTCTGTAAAGTGGAGTAGGAAAGTATAGGACTTGTACACGAACTAAGCATCCCATATGAGAACGGAGGGCCTGTCGCACTTGGTGTGAAAGGGGTTGTGGCTGCTGCCAAAGATAGGATCGGGCCACTGTGCGATGTAGTTGTGATCAAGACCATGGTGGATCGAACCGATGACAATGGGTTAGGAGGTGGAAACTCTCCTGTGGTGACAACCGTAGTGGGAATTGAAGAATTCCCAGATGGAGTAACAACATTTGTTTCCATTGCTGTGTGCAACAATGTATGGCGCTCGTAAAATTGAATTGGTACGATGAAATGTGACGAAAGATCAGTGGTTGGGGTTTCAACTGGGCCAAGAGCGTTCACTTCAAGGTCCAAAATGGTCGATTCCTCCGGATGTTGGTAGAGCACAATTTCTTGTGACTCGGTCACTTCAAAAGACCCTTGTTGGTCTATCTTTCGCCTTAGTGAGAAGATCAAAGAAACTCTAAGGTAATCTAAATGTTCAAAAGTAACACACACTAAAAAATTCCCTAGAAGATAAGACATGCAAACACTAAATTAATTGGAAGAACAGTTACAAAAACCAACACTAGAGAAACTTATTGGTGCAAGTGCAACTCAAACACAGAAGCACCCTTTGGGTATACTCTGCAAAGCATGGCCCAATGTCTATCCTAGGTACCATGGTATACCCCCGCAGTCACCTGTCTATGTCCCTAAAAAAGATAGGCAACTAGGTTGCCAGCACACGAACAATCACCAGGCGGGTACAATGGAAAGTCGGGTAGACCACAATGAGCAGGGTATCGAGCCTGAAACCTGTCAAGGGTATCGAAAGAAAGTGGTCTGGAAGACAACTGAGGACCTCAAATGGATTCGAGACCCACGAAGCCCCATGGCAAATGCAATCGACGGAATCCCAAAACAAGCCCTCTATATGTGTTCTCCACTACGATTGGTCCAACTTCAGAGGGGTTATCTCTGCTACCTTTTTGCACGCGACCTCATGTTTATCCCCTGTGTTAGAGGGGGGTCCCACATAAATTTCACAATACTGGACTTAGAGACTCCCTAACTCAGACTCCAATGTTTGATTTTAAATGGCCTTGAAGAGTTTCCTCTCCAACCTAATCCAAGGCCCTAATCCTAAACTAGTTGGTTAACCCTACAAACATAAAATTCTAATAAATTTTAGATTTAGTGTTAATTTTATGGCTTATCTTATGTCAAGGGGTATGAAAGTAAAACTGATGATGTGTAAAAGATGAAAGCAAAAATGAATAAAAAGCTAGAAACAAAAACTTTCACTTAATGCAAAATTTCAACAACTTTTCAATATATATATATATATATATATATATATATATATATAATTTTCTATGATTTTGGACAAGAAACTCAAAAGGAATTTCACTTGACTACGAGCTACTTATGATCTAAGTAAAACTGCAAAAAATTATGAACTAAACGACTTTTCCTTGGCTAATAGTGCAGAATCACACTCTTCAACCAAACAAGAAAATGAAAGAGATTTTTTTTTTTAAATGCTAATAAAGCAAAAAAGGAAAAACACCAACAAGTAAAAACCAAGAAAAACAATTCTGGCCTAATTGTAGATTGCAAAGAATCACTTCAACAAATCACACACTAGCAACTTTAAAAAATGACTCTCACACTTGTCTAAAAGCCCTAAAAAATTTCTTTTTTATGACAACTTTTAAATGAGAAAAAGAAAGCTAAGGCTAAGATTAATCCTAAGCTACTGAATGCTAAGACAAAGATTCGAATACCTGAGAGGTATAACTCTCATCAAGGAAAAGGATGACTTCCTTACCCTAAACAAAAACTATCCTGCCCAAGCACGCTATTGATAATCCAACAACAAGCGTGTGAACATGAGCTGTATAGATCCAGAGGGCGTGTACACACATGATGACCTTCTACAGGCTGCGTGTATCTCTAAAACTCTGAGAAAAAATAAAATAGACAATCCAAACTAGGAAGAGACCACTGATATTGATAACCAGGATCTCCTGAAGGCTTGGCCACTCTTTTAAACAGAAAAAGAAAGCAATGTAAGGAAAAAATTTGTAAAACAAACCAATCTGAGACAAGACTGCAAACGGCCAGGACTTAGAAAGAATTCCAGAAAACCCCTGAGAATCACTGATTTTGACAGGGAAGAGGATGAATGCCTCCAAAATTTCCTGGAATCTATACGCTATTGCTACTTCTTCAACTAGCGTTCACACACTGACTGTAAGAGAGTAGGGCGTGGGTACATGCACAACCTTATGCAGGCTGCGTGTACCTCTGTGGGTCTCAAAAAACACAGTCAAGCAAATAATAGAGAAAGCTGGTATGGTAAACTAGACTCTCCGCTAGCTCAGACTTTGCAGAAACTAAAAAACAACAGGGAAGAAAACTAGTCTTTTAAACTACCCAAAAACAAATAAAATTCCTAGGAACCCTAGAGACTTCCCCAGTATGGTTACCAATTCTGTTGTGAGGGAAATCTCCTTACAGACTAGAAAATAGGGTTATACTTTGCATGCAGATATGACCACGAGAAAATCTACTTTCTACCTTCGTCCCCAGACTTAAATCCCATTTCTTTTCAGTAAATACATGGCCAGATCAACCTACCTTGTTCCAGGCGTTCGATGTCGATCCTCTTTCGCACTTGAGCACTTGTTCACAGTTCTCCTTCCAAATATGACCTGCATACAAGACAAACAACAACTACACATGCATCTTACCTATAGACTAACGAGTTAGAGATTCAAACATGTACTTAACAAACTATGAATAACTCATGAATTGGGATGGGAAAAGCATTTTATTTATTACTTTGAATGAGTCAACTTACAAAAAGTCTAGACTAGCCACCACTCCGCGAACATGATCCTGGGCTCCTCTTCAACTGTCCTCCAACTTCTTTTCTTAGGACAATAAGAATATGCAATTGGGCATAGTTTCTTTACTCTCTTTTTCCTCTCTCCAAATGGGACCCCTAGCCCTTATTTTATAGGATAGAAGAAGCTAGGTATTTGGACGAACCCTCGGCCATGCATGGCCTGGAGTTTCACTTAACTTACCCAGAACTATGTGTTCCATCAACAAATTTCCTTTTTTCGTGCTTTTGTCGGTCCACGCGGGCTATTTTAGGTCAGCTAGCGTGTACATGCATGCAGTAATGGAGTAGGGCGTGTGGGCCCTTATAAAAGAGGTTTTTTAAAGAGTTTGTTCAACAGTGATTTGGAAAAGAAGGGATCTGAGATGGCTCGATGCCAGGTAAGCATGTATGGTGCAATTTAGGGTTATAACAGATATCCATCTGATGGACCTCCCATTTATGTGAGGATGCAAGGGATAGAACAAGGATGATGGAATTCATTTTGGCTATAGGGGAAAAGGTTTCATTATAGTCAATGCATTCAACTTGGGAGAATCCTTTGGAAACTAACTGAGCCTTATGTCTTTCAACACTTCCATCTGATGCATACTTTGTTCTATAGTCCCGTTTACATCTAACAAGTTTTGTTCCTTTTGAAAGAGGTACAAGGTCCCAAGTATTGTTTTCCATTAAAGAACGATACTCTTCATTCATTGTTGTATCCCAATCTGGATGACCTAAAGATTATGCAAATATATATGGATCACAAGCCTTTGAAACTTGATATAAAAGAGAAGAGGCTCGCTGGAACTGTGAACATGTCGGACGTTGATTTGAAGGATCACTGAAAAGGTCACCGGTTTCTTCTCGTGTTGAACATACCCATCTAGGACATGGTGGTGCTGGTTCAAGTTCATGTTCAATGGACTCATCTGGAGGAAGGTGAGCAGGCGGAGGTGGGTTTTCATCCTCACTGTCATCATTTGAAGAAACCAATATAGGAATAGAATATGACACAAATGTCGAATATGACTCGTAGGTTGAAGAAGCCACAAACATCAAATTAGGCTTGTATGCAAAGATATTTTCATCAAATTTAACATCTCTTCAAATAATAATTTCATTACAATGAGGTTGAAGAAGTTTGTAACCTTTGACATCTTCAGAATAAACAAAAAATATACACTTCTCACTTTTAGGCTGCGCCGCTGCAATGATTTCCTTTTCTCATTAGGAATGTGAGCCCATGCTACATTGCCAAATACATAAAAGTGGCTTACATCTGGCTTAATTTTATTTCATGTTTCTTTGATGTTATATTTTGAAGAGATTTTGTGGGAGTGCGATTTACTATGTAATTTGCACAGTTAATGGATTCCACCCAACACTTTAGACTTAATCCCTTATATTGGATCATACAATTAGCCATTTATTTTTTGCGGTTCTTTCTCTTAGCAACACCAGTTTTCCATGGTGTATATGAAACATTGTGTTACATTTGGATGCCCTATGTAGTGCAATAACTTGTAAAATTATTGTTCACATATTCACCTCCATTATCTATTCTTAACCTTTGAAGTTGATGTCTAGATTGATTTTCTACAAGGGCCTTGTAGGCCAAATTTTTTTCAAACACTTCGCTCTTAAGTTTTAAAAAGTAAACCCAGGTGCTTCTAGAAAAGTCATCAATGGAAGTTAATAAATACTAGCACCTAGGAAAAGAAGGAGAAGAAAGTGGACCGCACAATTCACTGTGAACAAGATGCAAAGGGGACGAGGCATGTCAAGAGACACATTTTTCAAAACTATCCTAAGGATGTTTATTGAGAACAAAAATGACACAAATACCATCTCTGCAAGAAACAAGAGGAATACCAATCACCATCTGTTGATTACATAGTTGCTGCAATGAGCGATAGTTTAGATGACCAAACCACCCATGCCAAAGTTTTCTCAAGTCATCACTATGAGAAAAAACAATTGATGGAAAAAGTGATCAACCAAATTTGTCCAACTTGTACAAACTAGTAATATCATCAATGATTCCAGTTGAAAGAACATGCTTAGGATCTTTTATATCCTTGATTACAACTTGGTGAGGTGAAAACTCTATTGTTTTACCTTCACCTGAATGAGTCATTTGATATACTGATAGAAGGTTGTAGGAAATACTTGGAACACATAATACATCACTAAAATGGCCATTATCTACATGAACTGTTCCAGACCCTACAACACTAAGAGATCTATCATCACCATCAAATATTTTCTTGGTGTTACATTCATTAAGAACAAAAAATATGGCTTTATCCTTAGCCATATGATAAGATGCTACATAATCAATAAGCCACTCATTAGAAGAAGAATTAGAAGTTGCATTGAAGGAGAAACTAGAAGCATAAAGTGCATGTCCATGAGAAGAGGAGCCAGAAGAAGAAGAATCAACACTGATGTTGTGCTTTTTCAAAAACTTCCATCTTCCTAAAACATTTGGACTCCACATGACCATCTTTCCCACAAAAGTTACAATGTCTGTTAGTCTTCTTATTTTTATATTTTGCTCCTTTGTCACCATTAGGAGAAAAGGCTCACATAGAGGGTTTGGGACCCCTTTTTTTCTTGTTATTGTGGTGAGGATGTTTCTTCTTGGGAGTCATTGATTTATCTTTTTGCTGGACTAGTAAGGCTTTGTTGGATGTACCTGTAGTGCTTCTCAATCCAAGTTGCACAAGATTATCTTTCTCTCTAATTAGAGAATCAGAAAAGAACTCAAGAGAGGGTTCTTTATAATCAGTCCCTAGATATTCTCCAGTGGCATAAAAGGTAGATACAAAAACAAAATATGCACTACCAAGATTAGAAAGAATGACATATATGCATTGATCTTCATTTAGATCTTGTTGGAACTCTATACAGAAAAGTATAAGAGTTTTGAACTTAGATAAGTAATATTCAATGCAAGGAAAATAATTTGGACTTGAAGTCATTAACTGATTCTCCAACTAGCGAGCTTGAATAATATTGTGTTTACCTAACAAAACTTCAATCTTTTCCCAAGCTTTATTGGGGGCATTAATTTCTTTAAGGTGAAATCTTAAATCATGAGAGATGGACATTTTGATTAGTCCACAAGCTTTTTCATTCTTATTAATTCATTTGGAATACTTTTCATTATTAGTGGTTTCTTTTTATTTTACCAAGGTAATATGGTACAATCCTCTACTTCTTAAGAAATCCTACATATGGGATTTCCATTGGAAGTAGTTGGTGTTGGTAAGAAAAATATCACTAAGAGAATCCATATATCTAGATTATTTTGAGAATGAAATAAAGACAGAGATATAACAAGGAAATATACAAATATATTTCAATAAACACATAGATACAATATCACACAATTTTGATTAATGAAGGAATGTACAAAAACTGTAAAAATATAGAGTGAATGAACTTACTAGAATGGTGGCATCTTATCTCTAAGAAGAGATGTGATGGATACACTCATTTTCAAGAAGACAATTTTTAGAATGAGGCTCCAAAGGCCTTATTAACATAAATAAAATCCAAAACCCTAACCATGGAAGATGAAATGACAAAATGTTTGCAAGCCCTGATGGGGGTAGTCGATATGTCAACTTCCTGAGGGCGTAAATTTTGCATACAATATCAATTTGGGACATTCTATACCTCATCAAAAAGGTACATATTCCATTCATTCTATACCTCATCGAAAAGGTACATATTCCGTTCATTCTAGTATCTACCTTTGGCCACATTCTAGGTGCTACCGAGCCCAAAAAACATCGTTTAGGGCCTCAAAATGACCCTGGAAGTTTGGAACTCTAAGAAATGCCAAGGTGGAAAACTGTATTTCGAACTAGTGGAATAGGTGGGTGGCTACCAATATCCACTTGTATCAATCCTCCCCCATTAGGAAGCAATGGTATCCATTGCTTCAAGTTCCTAGGGAAGCTTTTTCTGAACCTGAACCTTGGTGAGTTGCTTTCCTTGTTGAAAAAGTTGTCCTGCTTAGCTTGTTGAAGGTTGTCATGAACCTATTACTCGAGGGGTTGGATATTTTCAACCAATATATCTGCATGATATGCATGAGTGTTGGAGGAGTCTATCAGTGAAGATGAAACATGGAGAGTATGACGGGCTCTGTTGTAAATTTTATTGACTCGGTAGTGTGAGGGCGCCCCTGTAGGTGCAGTAAGAATATCTTGGTGCTCTTCTACAATATTGTTGATCTGCTTCTGCTGGATATAAAGGTATTAAGCTTATGCTGCAGTGGTTGCAGTGTCCTTTTTTTCACCTTCTTATCGAATTGTGAAGAGGATAAACTCTACAGTATGAGATATTACTTTGTGGCCTTGTTTTGTCGAGATAGTAGTCAGAACTACCTATGCTATCCTGTAGTGCTGACCTCCCAGAGTAACAATGAAACTACGAGGTTGATACTAGTAAACAACATGAGGCTTCCACATATATGACTATCCTAACAAAAAATCACAGACTTCCAGTGGGGAAACATCACACAGTACCTCATCCTTGAAGGAATTGATGTCATAGGACATGCGACACTGCTAGCCGACATGGAGATCTTGTCCCTAGTGAAGCCACCCAATGTTGTATGAATGTGAGTGTGGTGTTGTCATAAAATCTAACTACTTAATGACCTCTTCTAATATGAGTTTCTTTTGGCTTCTACTATCAACAATGAAATGAAGTGGGGTCCCCTTCACCCACATAATGGAAGAGGCACTCCCCCTCCTTAGGACCCTCTGGTTCTTCTAGTTGGATTGTTGTGGTTGTGACAATAGTAGTGGGTTCTGCATCAATTATTTGTCTACTTTTATTATTTTTTGAATCAGAGTTTGAGTTGGGGCTTGGTTTTGTTTCTTTGAGCTCGACTACCAATGAATGTTTGGAGAGACATTCATCAGTGTTGTGCCAAGGTATTTTGTGGAAGTCACACCACATTCTAGTGTCCTTCTTCATCTTCCCGTTACCCTTATTTACTAGTGGCTTGTATTGGTCATCTTGAGGTTGGTTGTTCTGTGATTTAGGGACGTCTTTACCATACTTTAGCTGTTACAGATTTGCAGACACAAACTCTCGCTTATTCTATTGCTTAAATTTCTGTTTGATCTTGACAACATATTGATAAGCGGCTCCAAGTGATGAGATGTCCATAAACTCCATTTCGGTTTGGATGTACCTATTTAGAGCCCCACAGTATTTCAGAACTAGATGTCGCTCAGAGTCTTTGATACCCAACTTGGTGCAAAATGTATGGAAGGTAGTTGTGAACTCTGACACTGTTTGGCCTCTCTCTTTATGCAGTTTGGTCCATCTCATGTAATGGGCATCATATTTTCCAATAGGATAATATTGTTCCTTGAAAACATCCATAAAACAATCCCAAGTGGGTTCGACCTCGAACATTCCAGAATCTCCTGTGCATTTTTTCTCACATTAAGTTTCCTACCAATGTTTGACATGGGGGGGAGCCTTAAGGAGTGAAAAGGTGATATTTTCTCTGTTGGAAAAATTGTGAACATAGTAATAACCTTCTATCAAATTTAACCACTTTTCCAAAGCATCCGCATTGATTCGACCTTAAAATACAAGAATATAGAAATCAACTTGTACCTTGAATGGGGTAACATTTCGAAAGCGATTGCTTGATGAAGACATGCCTACTATTTTCGACAATCGTTGAAGGATTTGGGTAAAATTCTCCAACATCTCATTCCTCTGTTGCGTAAGGGCTTCCGTGAGAAACAACTTGATGGGATATTTTTCTCCCTTGTCTCTATTTTCTTCTTCCATGGGAGGCTTCTTGGGCTAGCGAGAGTGATTGTCCTCAAGGTAAACTAGTTCGAGACCCAAATATCTATACCCTGAGCTCGTCGGGCACATGCACTAAGAAACAAAAAAGGAGTAGCCTGCTCTGATACCACTGATACAAATTATTTCGAGAATGAAATGAAGACATAGATATAAAAAGGAAATATACAGAGATATTGCAATAAACACAGAGATACAATAATGCACAATTTTTATTAATGAAAGGTATGTACAAAAACTGTCAAAATACAGAGTGAACGAACTCGCCAGAATGGTGATAACTTATCTCTAAGAAGAGATGTGATGGATACACTAATTCACAAGAATATGATGTTTACAATGAGGCTCCAAAGGCCTTTTTAACATAAATAAAATCCAAAACACTAACCCCGAAAGATGAAACACCAAAAGGTTTACGGGCCCTGATGGGGGTATTTGATACACCAAATTTCGAGGGAATAAATTTTGCATATGATCTATGTTTGGGGAATTCTATACCTCTTCAGAAAGGTATATCTAAGGATTACATATTCCATTCAACCTAACATTTTCCATTGGTAACATTTTAGGTGCTGCCGAGCCCAAAAATCGTTGTTTAGGGCCTCAAAACGGTCCCGAAAGTTTGGGACTCGAGAAACTGTAGAAAAATTGCCAAGGTGGAAAGATGTATTTCAAGCAAGTGGAATAGGTGGGTGGCCACTGATATCCACTTGGAACAACACTGAAATTGATGTTCTGGATGGAAGGCTCTCGAAAAAATAGGTTGTTTAAAAAAACAACATTGAAAACAAACTTCGGATGTGAAAGTTATGCCTTTTTGAGAAAATGCATAAACTGTAACCAAAGAGACACGTGACAAGTAGAAGTTGGTCCACGTGGTGATGCCCCTCCTAATAACTTCACTTTTACAAATAAGTTTCTTATGAAGAGACCCACTTTTATAAAATAAGTGGGGATTAGTTTTACAATGAATTTTTTTATAAATGAAAGTTGCATGCAATTTAAATAACTTTAAAATAAAATATTAAATTTACTTATAGTGATTCGCTTTTATAATTTAAGTGAAATAAAATTTACAGTGGATGCATGAACTTAAAAAAAAAGTAACAAAAAAAATACTTGAATTCAAGACCTCTTACTTAATAAAACAACTTTTAACCAAGTGAGTTAGTGCAAAACATATTATGTTGTTTAGGAGGATTGGGGTGTTGTTGTTGTTATTGTGGAAGACGACTTTAGAGGGAGTGTTCATAAAAAAATCTTTTCACACAAGAAAAACAAATTTGCTTCTTGACGAAAACAAGGGTTAGATCTCGGTTAACTTACCTAGAAAATGTAAATTTCTCTTTGTTTCTAATCTACTAGGATTGCACAGAGTGCATGACAAAGAACATACACATACATGAAAAACCTTTCTGACGTGTTTATGATTTTTCGAGATCACACAGAGTGCGGGGAAAAGAGCATACATAGATCGAAAATTATAGCAACCTGGAAATAAAAAAAACATAAAACTGAAATAAACAAAATATTATCTCTATAAAAATTTAAAAGGGCATATTTAGGCTTTATGGATCTGATTGAAATGATCATATATTGGGAAAAAAAAAACTTTTTCCAGTGAAACGAAAAACATTCCTAACTAAAATGAGCGCTCCAAACACATTGGAACATTCCTCTCAGCCTAGAAATGTACATAAATGGTAGAAAGCATATATGAAACAACATGACTTCACAATCTCAATCTACAACGAGAGAGGGTCTTCGAATGTGCTCTAATACCGTGTTCGACAGCACATGTATTCCAAAAGAGGACGAACACCTTCAATAACCACTCAAACACCTAGATGAAATATCAACACACAGATGTTTTCATGTGGTAAAACTCGTACAGGGAAACATCCACGACCCTAGCCAATGTGGCCACTTGGAGAAATTTATTAATGCAAAATAAAAATAGCACAAAGAGATTTACAAGATTCTCACAATCAATCATTGAAAAATGACCCTTCATGCTCTTTAAATAGAGATCATGGACCAATCGAGTGTTAATCCATGAATCAATGTAGCTATTAAGATCGAGGAGAATGTGATCCGTAAGATCACTCTATGCCAGGAACATATCGTGACCGACTAAGAAACACACTTTTACCTAACAATGCATTAGATCAATTTGATCTTAACTATGTCCTAAATGTCTAAATTTCATAACAAACTAAGTACTTGATCCACACATACCTTCCTTGAATACATACCTTCCTTAAGAGTTGTGAACATTTGTAGACTTGATATTCCTATTAGAAATGAAATGCAATTCTCTCACTCGAATCCATCATTCCCACATAAGGGTGGTTAATGTTTAGCGGCGTAGATATCGGTTCAAAGGATGGAAAGGAAAAATAAATGTAGACTTAAATATTCTCACCATCCCCTTGGCTCAGTTAGATATAATTACTTTCCATTTCCATATACTTCTTGAAGGGATAGGCCACTCCCACTCCCACTCCCACTTCTAGCGTCTTTCGTTTTCTTCCTATCACCCTATATGGGGGACTCTAACTCATTGTTTTAATAGTAATGAAAGTTTCATTTTTAAATTAAAAAACTCTTAAACAATTGAAATGAACTAAGTTTCTTTAATATATATTATTTTAAAACTATAAAGTACATGTTTAACTAAGAAGACATTTTTAAAAAATAACTATTTTTTTTCTATGGTATAAAAATAACTATTTTTTTTCTATGGTATAGAAATAGTTATTTTTTTTAAATAACTATTTTTCTATGGTATGTACAACTATTTTTTTTCTATGGTATAGAAATAGTTATTTTTTTATATTATTTAAATTGATTTTATTAAAGATACTATTTGCTAACAAGATTCAAATCTTATTTATGAGCTCATATGACATAGAAAGTTTAGCCTAAGTTTTTAGTATATTATAAATCTTCATGTTTTTGAATACTTTGAATGGGCTCTTACACAATGTATTATGTGCAAAGCTTTGGGCTCTTACACAATGCATTCTGTGCAAAGCTTAGATAAGCTAAGTTTATTGAAGCACATTATGAAGATGACAACAAGTTTATGAGGAGGATGATGATGTAACACTTTTGCATTTAAATAAACTATTCTGACAAATGAGGCCACATCTCCACCCGGTATACAACACCGCCTTCACAAGAGGGCAGTACAAAATACCCATACCACCCTATTGTGAGGGCGGTGAACAATACCCATACCACCCTACACAGGAGAATGGTTGTTGTTATTGTAGCTGCTTCCTAGTCAACAAAACCAAGTGCTAACCAGGTGCTTTATATACAGCTCAACCAACTAAATAATTAGCCAAATGATAGACATATTAGTCAACATAATCAAGTGTGATATAAGCCTGTGCTTTTCCTATATCACTTGAGCCTGGACTGGAGCTGCTTCCGCTGGGTATGGAACTGCACTTAGCTTAGCTATAGGATCTGGGACTTTATGTTAGAGGAATCAACTGCTAGACCCACTAGTGATGGTTGATATGCTGGCTCTTGATATGCTACTGGTGGAACTTGGACATCTACATCTTTAAATACTCATACAAATTCATCTAGACCGAGAACTACTAATGGGTACGAAACTGTTATTAGTCTCTAGGGTTAGTTCTAATTAGTTGCAACTATTTTGAAAATTAGGGTTTTAAATAAAAATAGAGCTTAGTTCTTAGAATAATACAATAATTAGTACTACAAATATCTTACCCTATGGCATTGTTCCAAAGAGACAACAAATAGGTCTAATTTGGTTTAATCTTATGCATAAATTCTAGTTCTTACAATAAATTTGTCTTTCCATAATTGTATAATTGTAGGAAATTCTTTCTTGAAGAAATGAAATGCTTGAAGCACCGTGTCCAAGTGGGATCAGAAAATAGGCTCAACTTGGTTTAATCTTATACACAAATTTGGTTCTCACAATAAATTTGTCTTTCCATAATTGTATAATTGTAGGAAATGCTTGAAGCATCATGTCCAAGTGGGATCGAGACCCAAAAACAATTGATTCTGTCTTGTCTTATTGCCCAGCTTTGATACTAAGATTTTTAGTCTATTATAAATTCCTTGAGTCTAGAATGCATTTTTTCAAATATTAGATAACCTAAGTTTTCAACCACTTCATTGAATACTTCATCGATTATATTTCTATAGGATATCATTTTTCCGAGGATGACATCCACGCATTATCAATTTATCATCTATACTTGACTTCATTGATGTTCATTAAATACATTTCAATGACCATCTTTCCATGTATCACCTTTGGCTTTGTAAAGGATTCTTTGGCGACATTCTCCACTGCTTGGATTTGTGTATGTGGTGAGGTTTGGAAACATTCTCCACCGCCATTGGATTTGTGTATGTGGTGAGGTTTGGCAACATTTTCCACCACGATTATATAACATCTTAGTTTCCCATTTCCATTCTCTATTTGTGATCATATATTGAAAATCACTTGCTACACTGATAATACACTCACTATATTCCACCATCACACAAGGTACCTTTCACATCCAATGCTTGCACTCTTTTTACTTCTGGTACGTGCTACTCCATTTATTTGATGAACATGTTCACTGATCTAGTTCCATCAAATATGGGGGTTGATGAACATGTTCACTGATCTCAGCTCACGAACATGTTCATCGGGATCTAGTTCATCAATCTAGGTTGCATAGTTTTCCACCCGCAAACCGATTTTTACATGGGCTGTGTACAATCCTCAGTGGAATATGTTGTATCTCCATCTCCAGGAAATATATGTATCTCCAATCTTCCATCTTCTCACTACTTATTATGAATTTGTTTGTTGTTTGAAAGTGGTAGAACGTGAATGAAATTCGATCCTTGAGGTGCAAACTACACATGCATGCAATTCATTAATAGGATGTCATTGTTCATATGTATATTTTCCTGTTGCAAGTGCAAAGTTTTCAATTACTAGAAGTAATGTAATGAAAATTCAATTTCCTTGTAATGTTAAACATGTTACCTTCTTCTTCTCCATATATATAATATTAGAATGCAATTGTCCAAGTCATAGTGACTAGTTTAAACTTGCAAAATATTTATAAGTTATGTTGCAATAACAATAGAAAGGAGAGTTTGACACATCTCAAAAGTAAAACCCTGGTACTTAGTTAAGTAGGATGCTCAAATTACTATACATGAGCCTGAATGATGTACTGATTTTTATCCCAATTCAACTAATTTTATTAACTAATGACTATAAAATCCATTAAGTTACTAAATTTACTGGTAAAACATTATAGTAATTTCATTTTGTAAATGAAAAATGGCTATATTAGACGGCATTCAAATATCCATTGGCATGTGTGGGAGAATTGGAGTTGATGGTAGGAACTCTGGATCGGATCCATGTGACTGACATACAATGCACCGACCCAATTTACTGGAATTGTAAAACAACCAACCCTCCCATTCTACATGGTCACTTTGAAGTCAATTTAGAGTAGATTTACTTCAATTTCCTTGCTGGTAATTCCCAAGCCCAAGAAACCCACCTCTATGCTTTTGTTATGGATGAAATATTTTTTTGAGCTTCTCTTTGTTGATCCAATAGTTTTCTATAAACAAATATTTACAAAGTGCTCTTAGTAAGTCCTCCTCTGTTCCTATTTATTTGTTTCCTATTGTCTATCTTAGACATTAGATATAGAGGTAAGGCAGAACTAGTACTCCACTCAACAAAGAATAGTCTATATGGTAATATTGGCTTTGATATCATTACAAAACAATTAAGAGAATTAGGAAAACTAGGTCCAATCATACAAGCACGAGCTTCCACTAGAGAGCTAGAGAAAACTAGGGCCTTCACATCCACTATATCCATTGAAGCAATTATCATTACCCACTAACTCCAAATAAAATTCCAGTGGAAATTTCAAAGGAAACTAGAAACATGGAAACATGCACAAAACCCCATTGGAAGCCAAAACATCCATTCAAAACCCCACTGGAAGCCAGAGTATCCATTCAGTTTAAGAATATCACAAAGCCAGGGAAGCAAAAAAAACATAATAAATGCAAAGAGTCGAAGCAAAAAATTATGATTTTACTGAGTTGTCGGGCCTTCATTGGAAGTCCAAAATTGAATTTGCAGGGGATGAGCCTGACTTGAAATCCTAAATAATGCACCTTATTGGGCAAGGTGCTGGATACCTCCTGGTTTTCCGTAGGGTAGTGACACACACCTTCATCGTGCTACTCTTCGGATTGGGATCTACCCAAGCATACATTGGCTTAATGCCATGTAATAATCCCCCCTTCAACCTTCCATTCCAGTATCTCTCTCACCAAGAACACTGGAAGTACACAATTCGATATCCCCTACGATGGTAGTGTAAGCTCAACACCACCAAGAAGCTCAAGGCAAACTTTGAATATTACTTTGGGAAAGTTTCATTACCGGGCTGCATGAAACCGTGAAAGATAATGACTCATCAAACTATTGACACTGAAAAGGATCTGGAGTGTACATGGTATGCATGTGGCTGCTTGGCTAGTTTTCGCTGGAGCAAGTATGGCCTCTCTCTGCAACGTAGTCTCCATGCAAAGGAGGGAGGCCCCAACTAGGAATCTGTCTATGTCTTCAGTCCCTACTTACACATGTAGAATTTCTTATTCATGTGTTTGGCGGCTTGCAGGAAGACGTGACGGGGTGTTGCTAGTGCCTTTATGGTTGATCCATTTATCCATCTAAGGGGATTATAGTATGAGTGATGGTATTAATTTTCTTTTTCCCTACCGAGTGTTCGTCTTGGTATTATCAGCTCAGCTACAGAGCAGTTCCCTTGGCTTTCCTTACCAATTTTCTCTTCTCCGCCCCCCAAAAAATGTTCTAGTTAATAGGCCTGTACTGATGGAAGTGTATGTTTGTAGATGCCATGAACTCTTGACATCAAATCTTGTTTGAATGGCACTGACATGCAACTCTGCAAAGCAATTTCCAGGTCAAAGGTTTTATTTTTGTTACTTATTTCAATTGTGCATTTCTTAAGACAAAATGAGAAATAATAAATTGGTTATGGCTTTCAACTGATGCACATGCAGACAGAGATGAGGATAGTATTTTATTTATCATTGTAGCTATATATAATATATTTTATATTTAATTCTTATCCTAGCAACTAGGATGGAATTTTCATAAGGCATCAGAGGTCTCGATTTATGTCCAAGAGTGATGATTGCGGATGGTGATTTCCATGAGAATTCTGTCAACACTTCTATATATGCTACATAAATTTAAATTTAATATTATTAATGTATTCTACATTAGTCATATAATTATAATTACATTATATACTAGCAATAACAACTTTATAAAAGTGGCTGATATAAATGCCAGAATTAAAGGTCATTAGTTTGGAACAGAAAATGACACCTAATCGACGATATCAAACCACTTTATAAAGTGGTTACAAGGCTGATCTAATCAACATACATTGGGGAAGACTACTAATATATTAATACATAATTAATATATAAATTTCAATGATTCATTAATAATTAACAATAATAATAATGCATTAATATACTATTAATGTATTTCTATATGGCTAAGAATTATAAATGTTATATATAAATTAAAGTATTAATTTACATTAGTGTATAATGTAAAGTATTAATTGATTGAAACATTAATAATGTAATGTATTAATTAAATAATACATTATTACATTATTAAACAAGGCTACATGGTAGCAAAAACCTTCTAAACTAAATACATGAAAACAAATGCAAGAGAGCAACATATACAATTATATGTATAATACATTTAAAAATAAATGAAAATGTTATTTAAAATAAATTTGTAGTAAGGATATGAAATTTGTAGATTATTTGATATTATGTATTGAATATAATATAGATTGTTTTAAAACAAGCAAAATATATTAAAATAAATAAAAAAATTTTAAAACCGTTTTAAAAATCACATCCTAATCAAAGTTTGATAGAGTTCATATGTTTCATTAAACTAAAACAAAATATATAACTTAAATAATCTTTTTTAAATGATTTTTTTTCAACACTCAAAGTGAATTCTAGTCAAATAATTCATCTCTAATAAAATAAAATGTAGAAAACAGCATGAATTGTGATGTTACTTTATCTTCCATTAAATATTCAATGTTTGATGTCCTCTCCTCAATCATACTTCGAAAATCAAAGGTATTAGTGATGTGACTATGGTTCGCATTCTTTACTTCAAATTAATAAAGTAGAGGCTTCCATTCCCTAAGTTTGACAAATAATATTATATTACACAAAAATATAATCATTCGAGCCGCGTGAATGTCTAAAGATGTGAAATTCTAAGTTAAGTTAAACTACTTATTCAACAAATATATATCCAACTCAAATTTTGTCTGCAAAGTATCATATGAGCAGTCATTCAACCAACGTGTCCAAATACAAACCTGCCATTTGGATGAAATATTTATTGCAATTGCATTGAAAGGAGTGAAAGGAGTGAAGGCTGCAATAAGACTTTAAAGTCTTTGGCCAATAAGATATGATAAATCACATTAAAATTTAACTTGAAAATATTATTTATCAAAACTTTGATAAAACTTTAGTAAAATGGATACATATTTTATGGTCAACCATTGATTAATAGTTAGTCAACACTAACTCAATGCTATATACCATGCTCATTAAGGTGTATAATAACACATTACCAAAATATTAATACAGTAATGGAGCAATACATTAATAATATATTAAAGAACTTATATATTAATATACAAATTAAACTATTAATACACTAATAATGTATTACTACATTAAAGTATGCATTGACTCATTAATTGATACATTACATTAATGTAATAATGTATAAATTAAAGTATTAATTTAATACATTAAAATATTAATATTAATACAAAAATATATTAAATACAAAAAATATTAATATAAAAATATTAAATATTAATTTACATTAATACATCAAAATATTAATATTAATATTAATACATTAAATATTAATATTAATACATTAAATATTAATATATTAATACACAAATATTAAAATATTAATATTAAATATTAAATATTAATATATAAATACTAATATTAATACTAAATAGATAAATACATTAAAATATTAATAAAGTAATATATTAATAAATTTATAATACATTATTAAAATTGGAGGGCCAATCCTTATCCCTCACATACACAAATTCTTCAATTTAGCAGTCAAGCAGGGCTTCCCTAAACCCTGGATGCAAAGCCTCATTGTTCCTATTTTTAAAAATATGGATAGAAACATTTCCTCTAGTTATAGGACCATTATGATTAGCCCGATTTTAGCCAAGCTTTATGTAATTATTTTGGAAAAGAAGATTAGCATTTAGCTAGAAAGTCATGGTAAAAGAGCTAAAGGCTAGGCCGGGCTTAGGAGATATCATTTAACTATGGACCATCTTGTTACCTTTAGGATAATTGTAGAGGAGTTCTGAAATACTAAAACCAATGTTTTTTGTTGTTTTGTTGACTTTAGAAAAGCTTTTGACATGGTTCCTTGGAAAAACCTTTGGAATAGGTTGGAAGAGATAAAAGTGCCTCTCGAGTTGAGGGCTGTTGCAATAAGGATGTATGTGAACGATATTTCTAAGTTTAAAAGAACTGAGGGATGGTCAAAAGAGATTAACTGAAATATCGGAGTCAAACAAGGTTGTCCCTTGTCCCCTACCCTTTTTGGCATATACATTGATAAGTTAGAAGAATGCTTGGAAAAAACAGGTTGTGTCGGCCCTACTCTCACTCGTATAGTCATCAATCTTCTTCTTTATGCTGATGATATCGTTCTTATGGAAAGGAGTCCCCATGATCTTGAAAACCAACTAAGAATCCTCAAGGATTTTTGCTCCAATATGGGTATGATTGTTAATACTGAAAAGACTAAGGTCATGATTATTAAATCCAATAAGATCCCTTATGATACCTTTGTATAAGACAACAACAACTTGGAGGAAGTGACTTCATACAAATATCTTGGAATTGTTATTCACCACAAGCTCAATTGGAATTATAGCATTGAGAAAATGATTATTGGGGGATGGAAAGCTTATTATGGGATTGAAAACAATTGTAAATCAGCTGATCTTTGGAGTTGGGATACAAAGAAACTCCTCTTTGAGACTCTTGTTACACCTGTTATTATTTATGGATGTGAAGTCTCGGGCTGTAGTATCTCTCCTGAATCCTGGAGAAAGATAGAGCAAATACAAAAGAATTTTATAACCTATAATATCAAAATTAAATGAAATATGCCCTATCCCATCCTCCTCTTAGAAACAAGCCTCCCTCCCATTGAGGGCATGGCTATGACTAGATACATAGTGTATAAGAACAAATTAAACAACATGGAAGACAAGAGGCTACCTAAAATTGCTTCAAAATCAAGTTATAACCACCATCGACTAAAGCGAGGATGGCATAAAGACGCTTGGTCTTAGCTAAAATATTGTGGAATCATGGAAGAAACCATTTTTCAGAATAAAGATGCTATTAAAAAAAACATCAAATCAAAATTTAAGGAAAAAATGTGGTGTGATAAAGAGTTAGAGGAAAAAAGAAAATTAAGGTATTATAAAGATGTAATAAACCCTAATCTAAAAGATCAAAATTATCTATTTGTTTTGCCAAGTGTAAAGAGAAAATAAGCATTGCTAAGATAATAACAAATTCTCACGAGCTCCATAGTGAAACTGGGTGTTGGTCAATTCCTAAAACGCCATGGGATGAAACACTGTGTCACCTTTGTGACACTAAGAACATTGAAGATGAAAAACACTTTCTCTTAGATGGTCCAGCCTATACCCATATTATATCTGATTTTCAAAATATTTATCACACTACCAACCTTCCTAACCTCTTAACTCAACAAAAGTATGGTGATCTTGGAAAGCTTCTCTTAATGCTTTTCGAGCACATAAACAAAATTCTAAAGAATCATAAGTAATCACTTATCCTCTTAAGGTCCGATAGACCAATTCTGTCTTAGTGGACGTTAATCAACATCATCATCAATGTGTTGATGTGATAAAACATTAATGTAATAATTAACTAATACATTATAGTCTAGTCTATTAATTAATGTGTAAATAAATAAATACATTAATTTTTAAAGTATTAATGTATTTATTAATTAATAATTAATGTATAAATAAATAAATAAATACATTAATTGTTAAAGTATTAATGTATTGATGAATTAATATATTAATGTAAAAATTAAAGTTCTTACAATATTTTTAAAGTATTAGTTAATTAATAAATACATTGCTAAAGTATTAAGGTTGAGATGAATTAAATTAATACATTAATAAAGTAATAATACACTAAGAAAATAATATATTAAAAATACAATATAAAAGTATTATTATGATAAATTATTAAATTATTATTAATTAATATGTAAATAAATAATTAACACATAATATTAATTAATATATAAATAAACAATTAATACATAAAATTTTTATCTATTTATTATATATCAATTTAATGTATTAATACATTAATAAACTAAAATATTAATTTTAATTTATTAATGCCACGAAAATGAAAGTATTAATATATTAATTAATTAATACATTAATAATGTAATCAATTAATTAAGTATACATTAATATATTATTAATAAATATATTGCTAAAGTATTGATACATTAATATATTGAATTAATATTGTAATAATAGAGTAATAAATATGTCTTTCCATAATTGTATATCCATAATAATATATTGTAGGCAATTCTTTCTTGAAGCAATGCAATGCTTGAAGCACCGTGTCCAAGTGGGATCAGAAAATGGGCTTAACTTGGTTTAATCTTATGCACAAATTTGGTTCTCACAATAAATTTGTCTTTCCATAATTGTTTTCCATAATTGTAGGAAATGCTTGAAGCACCATGTCCAAGTGGGATCGAGACCCAAAAACAATTGATTTTGTCTTGTCTTATTGCCTAGCTTTGATACTAAGATTTTTAGTCTATTATAAATTCCTTGAGTCTACAATGCATTTTTTCAAATATTAAATAACATAAGTTTTCAACCACTTCATTGAATACTTCATCGATTATCTTTCTATAGGATATCATTTTTCTGAGGATGACATCCACGCATTATCAATTTATCATCTATACTTGAATTCATTGCTCTTCATTAAATACATTTCAATGACCATCTTGCCATGTAGCACCTTTGGCTTTGTAAAGGATGCTTTGGCGACATTCTCCACTACTGGGATTTGTGTATGCGGTGAGGTTTGGAAACATTCTCCACCGCCATTGGATTTATGTATGCGGTGAGGTTTGGCAACATTCTCCACCGCGATTATATAACATCTTAGTTTCCCATTGCCATTCTCTATTTGTGATCATATATTGAAAATCACTTGCTACACTGATAATTGAAAATCATTTGCTACACTTAGACTGATAATACACTCGCTATATTCCACCATCACACAAGGTACCTTTCACGTCCAATTCTTGCACTCTTTTTACTTCTGGTATGTGCTACTCCATTTATTTGATGAACATGTTCACTGATCTAGTTCCATCGAATCTGGGCGTTGATGAACATGTTCACTGATCTGGGGGTTGATGAACATGTTCATTGATCTGGTTCCATCAAATCTAGGGGTTTTATAGTTTTCTCCCAATCTAGCACACTGATTTTTACATGTATGTGCAACTCCTAGTGTAACATGTCGTATCCTCCATCTCCTAGTGGAACATGTAGTATCCTCCGATCTTCCATCTGCTCACTACTTATTATGAATTTGTTTGTTGTTTGAAAGTGGTAGAACGTGAACAAAATTCAATCCTTGAGGTGCAAACTACACATGCATGCAATTCATTAATAGTATGTCATTGTTCATATGTATATTTTCCAGTTGCAAGTGCAAAGTTTTCAAAAACTAGAAATAATGTAATGAAAATTCAATTTCCTTGTCATGTTAAGCATGCTACCTTCTTCTTCTCCATATATATAATATTAGAATGCAATTGTCCAAGTCATAGTGACTAGTTTAAACTTGCAAAATATTTATAAGTTATGCTGCAATAACAATAGAAAGGAGAGTTTGACACATCTCAAAAGAAAAACCCTGGTACTTAGTTAAGTAGGATGCTCGAATTACTATACAGGAGCCTGAATGATGTACTGATTTTTATCCCAATTCAACTAATTTTATTAACTAATGACTATAAAATGCATTAACCTGCTAAAGTTATGAGTAAAACATTATAGTAATTACTTGTAGGTCATGAAAATGGCTATATTAGACTACATT
>SNQJ01S0057232.1:0-10349 GCA_010110895.2 Picea sitchensis
GTTCAAGATCTAGAGGTAGTGTTATGTGTTTTAAGTTATATTGCATGTGCTAACATTGAGATATGAAAACACTTGCAAGGGCACCTTAAAAGAGCACTTAACCTATAAAACATTGAGCAGAAAGTGGTATGACTGTTTGCTGTCCTAAAACAGCAAAAGAAGACAGCCATACAGTTGAAACTTAGAGCCATACTAAGGTCAAGGACAAACCTTAGATGGCAGCCTCATAGGACCTCAAAATTTCTACAGTAATTAAGGTCTACCCCCTTTGGCTTCCCTAGGAGTAAGCTTAGACGGAAGAGGTTCCGGTCAAAGTGACAACGTGGGCTGTGAACCTAGGCATTGTGCCTCCAAGGACACACTAAGTGAGCCGAACTTAAGCTCACGTTTGCAAGTGTGTATAAAGACGACAACAAGCTGTAATTTAATTTTCAGCAAGGAAATCACTAGAAAATAATTTATCTAGGTGTTGGGAATATAGTTTTTAACACATATATCATCTGAGGTGTAAAGCATAGGAGCTGATATACCATGGTGGACTCATATGAAAACACTCATGGATGATGTAGGGCTGGAAGAACTTGAAGATTAGGCCTGAACTGGTAGATATGAGCAAGAGAACTCATCCAAGCAGCATCAATGCACCCTTGAGAGGGTGGTCTGGAAGAAGTTGCCCTTGAGGGGGAAACACCTCCAAAGAAGGGCTGTCTTGGATGGGCTTCACAGATGCTTCATGCCCACATTATGGAGAGGTTGAAACTATTCACCATGTCTTCTGGAGTTTCAAGTGTGCTCAAGAATGTTAGGGCCTCGTATGAGACACTTGGCATTATCTCCTCTACAATATGATCTTCTAGAAGGCTGCTTTATTAGGTGATGTTGACTCCCTTGGCCCTTTACACTTTATAGGTGATTGGCATTATAACATAGTTGTTACATGGTATGTTTTGTAAAAACTTTGTTGTGAGGCTGTTTTTAATAGTCCCTTGTTCTCTATCACGTCCTTTAGGGAGTGTCTTTTTTGTGTTGCAAATATTGGTGATATATCGCCAACATAGTGATACTGTTTAAGATTTATGGAAATAAACTGTGTAAGGGGTTTTGAAACGTCCAATGTTTCGAGTGGACACTCCACCCATCATTAGGGAGAAAGAAGCTAAAATGTTAGAAAAGAGTGCCGAGGAAGAGCTTTAAAGGAATGAAATTATTTTTTTCGAATTTTGAATGTATTATGATATTTTGGAAATATTGTGATATATTGGCAAACCATCACGAGAAATTGGAAAATATCGGCTGAGTCAGCATAGTTTTGGATTTTTTTGCTCAGTTTGAAGAGGGAAAGCAGGGAATTGAGAACAAAGGGGTTATTCGTTGTTACATTTGCCCATAAAAGGGCTAGAGGGTAGGGGAGGGGATTGCCTTATATGTTTAAATTTTTTAAAAAATTGAATATTTTAATATTTTTTTAAGTTTGCTGATATTTTCTGATATTTTCCCCAATGTTGCTGATAAGTTTATTTCTGAACCCTTGGCGATATATTTGCTGAGACAATGTTTGCAACATTGGTCTATTTGATGATTTAGATGTACAGTTTAAAGTAAAAGCACTCTCCTATGGAGAGATGAGAGAGGTTGCTTGGTTGAGGTGCAGTCTGACCTAAAGTCTTTTCTCTTGTCCTTTAGGCAGACTCACGCCTGCTTGAATATTACTTTTGTACCAAATAATCTGTTAATATAAGCAGCATTTAAAAGAAAATAAACACTTTTTTATATGCTTGACTGGTTTCTTGAACTCCAAAATGATACAAACAACCCACACCTGCGCTTGGTAATGTATGTTTAGTGAACAGACATACTTGAACTCCTTGGGATTGTTCCAGATTTGCATGGCAGAAGTGCAACATGGTCACGTCCTTTCCTTTGACATTATAACTACTGGCATTGTCTGCCTGACATAATTTTTCATCTATTTTCTTAGTAGGCAACTATTGACACAACTGAGGTAAAATTACCTTTTTTCATCATGAGTTTTTGTGATCTTTATTGGATTTTATCTTGATTCTGAAATTATATAAATTATTCAGGTTATGTTCATACTCCTCTATGGGATTCACCCATTCCTTCAAAAAAGCGTACTTGCATGTATCGCAAGAGACCATCTTCAGTTGAAAAACTTACGAAAGGCTTGCGGTATATTTTGCATGAACAAGATTCATCTTACCTATCAGGGTCCTCAGAGGATCTGCTTTTTTCCTACAAAACTCCGATGGTTTCTACTGAGATAGGACTTGGCAGTGTATTTATTAGGCAACCACAATCAACAACATGGGAAGAGGAGTCAGAAGCAAGTTCACTGTTGGTAGAAAATAAAGGGTACAATACATTTGATGTTGCAACTCAGGCTGATTCTGTAGCAGTAACCTACTCTGCACAACTTCAAAAAGAGGATAAATATTTGACTGAGAGAGAGAAGGTGAAGATGAAGGTGAAACAATTGCAGGAAGATTCAGATAAACACTGTGGGCCTAACAAAGTACTTTTGTAAGTGTCTGCATGATTGCATGCTTGGGATTTTCACTTCATTGTTTTTAAATGTGTTCTTACATGTGTGCCATAGTTTTTTCTTTTCCATTCATGCTGTTTCTGCTCATATCATTTAACATTTCTATATTTGATAATGTAGGGAGAATTTCCCTTATAACAAGCATGATGTTCTGCAAAGTTGTCATTCGCCCCTGATTTTTGTGGAACTGAAAGTAAGTTGTGCTGTTTTTAGATCCTTGAAACCTGAAAGAATGGAGATTAGTCTTTGAGAAGTAATACAAAATTTAAATCTTTCAGGACGACCAGCAATTATAATATGATTCACATATTATAATCGATTGTTTATATCATTGTCTATGTATTTTTGATTATCACCCCATTGGCTGAGATAATAAGCATTGTTTACTTGCGAGTTTGCAATGGTGTTGAATTCTTTGTTTTCTGTGTAATTTTAGGATGCTATGAAATTCACTTGTTTGCAGTTTTTCATTGATATAATAGGATATAGTAAACTTTGATTCATTTGTGGGGATCTTGACGGTACAAGAACAAACACAATTAATGGATTATGTCTCATCTGTGGATATTGCCAGAGTTCCTGAAAGGTTAGTTCCTCTACCCTCTTTATTTGCCTGACAGTACCCAGCATTCTCTCCTTCCAAGCATAATGATCATTGTAACCTTAGTAGCCTTTATATATTTTTTGGAGCATCCAATAACCATCTGGTGATTTAAATTTGCAGCCTACTCTGCATGTTTAAGAGTGTACAATTTGAAGAGGCTTTAACAAACTTTCAGCAGCTACTTTCTGAAGGCATGTTTGAAATTTACATGTCGGGATTAGACCCTCAACTAAAGCAGATTTTACAAAAAATGATAGTCACAGATATGACAAACTCTAAATGGATAGAGAGATATCGTCAAACTGAAAATCAGAGTAAGCGTAGAAGGGTGCCTGATTCTGCAAAAGTAAGTATTTAATGCTACTCAAGTAACACTGTTTAGAAGAGATGGGTGGAAGCTTATGTTTTGGATATATTGGCATAAAAGACAACAAAATTATTGAGTTGAGCAGGAGTGTTCCAAATACAAAGCTGAAGAGCCACGTGGTTTTCCAGGTTGTACAGAATAAAATATCAACAAAGGCAAAGGGATCATGTTTATCTTCAAAGTCTGGCACATACTTAGCAGTCAAGAAATCTTTGGACTGGCAACCCTATCAAACAGTTACAGGTATATTACAGATCATACTGCATTGAATATTCACTTGATAAGTTCTTTCACATAAATCTTTACTTCTTTAGATGTTTGTTAAAATCTTTCTATGTTTGTGGGACATTCTTCTGGCTGTAGCTAGTTCTTGTCAAATTTATTGGATTAATTTCTGCAGTGAGGGGTATGAAATTTTAGGACAGAATATTCTAGATTGTATATAAGATATGTTCATTCTAGGGATCGTTTCCATTCACTATGGTTTTCAAGCGATGGTCATGGAGCACCAGCCTGCAGCATAAGGTGGGTATGGTGTTGAAATGCAAATTCCCTAGGTCTCATGATGGGCCATATGTTCATATTAATGGTAAGGGTAAATCACTCTTTTGCTGTTAAATGGGGAATATCTTGCATCAAGAGGGTGTACGATTCCTTTATTTTCTTGTGTAGAGATATGATAGTCATTTCAAGGTCATTCTCACTAACCAACCACAATAGCAAGGAGATGCATCTCCTGCAGTCAGGTACATGTCTTGGGTACCTAGAGACATGAGAAGGGTTTTCCCAAAGACTCTAGGTGTTTCCCACCATCTCTTGCAATAGCTCGGTATCTCCCATGTTAGCTTTTGGGGTTACTCCAAATGTGTTTACACCATGCTTGGGAGTGCTTCATATGATGTGGGGTGCATGGTGTATGCTTCATTCATTTTGCTAGCTTTATATGCTGGAAATATCTAATAATTTTGCTGCAATAAGGACCTTAAGTAGTGTGGCAAGCTGTTAAGGAAGAAGGCTTAAACAAGCTTATGCCTGTTTATTCTTCTTGCTGTTTTCATTTCCAGATTTTAAGTATTGTGATTTGCCATTCATGGAAGGGTTTCATAGTATCTTTAATTATGAAATGAAATCACTCTTTATTTTCCTAGCATGTGCATGAGTAGAGAACCTTTGTAAGGGCCTACAAACATTGATTTCCAGCAATGTAATCAAGCATCCATAGGTGAGATTTTACATGCAAAGGAAACACTTTTCACCATCTCCATTGACTTGATTTCAATGCTCTTGATTATCTTTTTACTCCATTTACCCAATCTGGATAACCACTAGTCTCGATCCTCCATCATCTTACTTTCTAGGACACCCCCCTTGCACTGGAGGAGAGCTGGTCACAAATGAGAAGGGGGTTTGTCTTGTGACATTGGCATTCCTCTTGAGTTGCACATTGGCTATCTTGGACTTTGGATCTCAAGTGTTAGATCAATCGATAACACTCTCCTTATGTATATTTGTTCTCTTTGTCTTAGTCACTAGGTTCTTGGAGGAAATTCAAGGGAAAGTCCTGTTGCCATCCTTATACACACTTGCAAACGTGAGCCAAGTCCTGCTCACTTAGTGTGTCCTTGGAGGCACAATGCCTAGGTTCAAAGCCCACGCTGTCACTTTGGCTTGAACCTCTTCCGTCTAGGCTTACTCCTAGGGAAGCCAAGGGGGGTAGACCCTTGTTTCTAGATGAGATTTACGTTAAGTTCTAGGAGTTGTTTTTAATTAGTTAAGGTTTAGGGGGAGTCTAACCTATGATGCAAAAGCAACAATGCAAGATGCAAGAGTTTCTATGTCAAGCAAGCCTTTCCCTAGGTAAACTAAGACTAGTGCCTACGGCTGGGAAAGGGGTCAACTAAAGTTAAGGGTGTTTAATTACAAGTAAGATTACAAAGGTTAGAAGCTACACTTATGCTACAACAAGGTTAGATACTTACAAATAAAGAATGTTAGTTACACAATAGTACAATAAGATACAAATTTACAATAGAACAAGCTAACCATGTGTGTTTAAATGTGCAAAATATTAAAGAAGATCAAGGCATGAGCATCATCAACACATTAAGCCTAAGCATGCCCCAATAGCACTTACTCTATTGCACTGCTCCTCAATGGCAACATCAACACTTGAAGATTCACAAGGACACTTAGAAGATTTGAAAGGCTTAAACACAAGTGTTCCACAATGATTAAGACACTTAGTTGATTAACCACAAAGCGTTACTTATATTATGAGATTGAAAGATTAAGTTGCAAGTATTAAACCTTAAGATGTATCAAATTAAACCAAGGTTTATTTGTTGCTTAGTGAGTTAAAGGTTTTTTAAGATTTGAAGAATTTTAATTACCCTAGCCAAGTGTTTAACCCAAAACCTCCTCCCCCGATTGCCAAATGGCTGCTGGTGCTCAAGAAGTGAGCAACGAGGCCTACCCTAGCTTCACAGGTCAACCCTAAGGACCGAGTACTTCCCAGAACGGACGCTGCGCGCCGTGAGACTGTCCCTGGCCTAGCACCTTCCGTGGCCCTCCTCAATCCTCGTTTTAGATGGTGAAGATGGTGGTTTAAGATACCCTATTAAGTCTATTAAGTTGATATATCAATTGGTTTGACTTTTAGGTGTATTAGTGAGTGTTTTAGTGACTTTTAGTTGCCTTAAATTAGTGATTTTATGCCAAAACCGAAACTTTTTGCAGCTTATAAAGATGTGTTAAAAAACATGAAAATGAAGCACATTAACACATGTGAAGCATGTTAAAACAAGCTGAATAACGATTTAGTTCATCACCATTTATTAAACCATTAACATGAAAAGCTTGTTATGAAAAAATGCTAATGAACAAGGGCAAGAACAACTTGCCAAAGAAAGAAAGAAACTCAAGCTTATCACCACTTATCTTATGATTTAAAGCATTAAGAGAGATAGCATTAAGTGTGAAAGAGAAAGTTTGAAAACTTAGATGTGTGCCTATACTATCAAGATATCCAACAACATATTAACTCAAGTGATGGAAAATGGCCTTAAAGATGCAATAACATTAAAAGAAAACCACTTACTATACTATCAAAACATTAACCATTTAGTGTGTTGGATTAGAGCATGTAAAACAAGATAGATCTTAAGATGGCTTAAAACATGCAAGTAGGTTATGTCCCAAGGGCTTAGATTAAATATTAATGTGTGAAAGAGATCTAGATCTAGATGATTTTAACCATTAAAGCATGAAAATATCATCAACACATTACTTATCCTAGCCTTACGATTTTGGGAGTTTCTCTCCCAAGGTGTAGGCAATTATTAAGATTAGCTAATCTTGAAAGAGAAATGGAAAAGCAAGACAAACCACTCAATGGCACAAGGTGGAGGCAAGCCTACCTTTATTGTGCCAAAGAGGTTGAGAGGACAGTAAACAACACAACTATTAACAATATTCTCACTAACCCCACGTCCTAGCTTAGAAGATGACTTAGAAATGAGAAAACACTTGAATCAAGCTAACCCTAGGCTCACACGTGGGAGGTAGGCCGTACCAATTCTCCTCCCAAGCTATGAGCTAGCAAAACTAACTAGAAAGTGAAGAAATTATGCACAATGAGCTAGAAAATTGAAGAGAAAGGTTGAGATTTGTTACCCACTTGAAGATAAGGGTTTTGGAGTGTTGTGTGGATGATTTTGGGTAGCATAACCCTCTCAACCTGTTAAGAACTTGCAAAAACCAACAAGCTATGCTTGCTGGAAAAGCTACACACAACCAACAATGTGAAGAAAAATTTCTGTTTTTAGGGTAGAAATTTTTCTCATGAAAAATCTATGATAAAAGTGATTTAAAATGACCAATCTAAGATGTTAGGCTAGATGAAATATTATGTGGAGTGAACAAAAATAAAAGAATGAGTAAAGAATGAGAAAGAAAGAGTTTGAATGTGCTTTGAGGGAGGACTCTTCCTTGAGGCAATCCCAACAAAACCCTTGAAGCCAAACCTGCAAAACTTGACAAGATAATATGCATACAAGAAGATAATATGGCTGAATATGCTAAAAAAATGAAATACTTGCACCCTATTAGCAAACTCACATATATAGATTAACAAGAATACTCGTTGTTAGATCTACCCAAGTAAAACACTTTACCCAAGAATCTACTCTATGCAATCATAATACCAAATTCACAATATTACCTCATGTGTAAGCAAGAACAAGAATACTCGTTGCTCTTCCAATATCCTCCAAAGTTTCTGTTTTATTACTCAACAATAGATCTTGGAGAAATACTTGCTCCAAAACCCTAAAGAGCCAAAGAATGGATGAAAGATGGACAAGAAAGAGAGAGAGAGTGGTGAAAATCAAGTAGCATAACAATAGCTCAAGATATGGTGAAGAGGGAGTGAGAAAATTGATCTATTTATACTTGGAGAGGCAAACCTACCTCTCTTGGATCAATGCCAAGTGTCCATCACCAAGCACAAGATGAGATCCCAAGGAGGAGGGCGCACCATCTAGGGTTTGAGACTTGGATCAATGAGGTGGATGGGTTATGGAGTGTGGGGATGATGGAAAGAGGGATGTGGGAGGCTAGGAAAGGTGTGCCACATGAGAGAAGGGGCCCCAACTCATTAAAATGAATTTTCTAGAGTCTTCCACATGAAGGGGGGCGTAACTCCTCTAGGGGGGTTCACCACTTAGGGTTTTAGCAAGGAGTGGAAGGGAAAAAATGAGGGAAGGGGAGTGGAGCTAAGCTAGAAGGTGACGTGGAGGGTGAGGGAAGGCGTGCCACATGAGAGAGGGGTCCACCACCCCTTCTAGACTTAAGTTACAACATCTCATCAACAAGGGGGGCGTAAATTGTTAATGTTTAAGCCATTATTATAGTTCTTTGCATTTCAATAGATAACAATAGCATAACACAAGATCACTGAGAAATACACAATCGCAAGAGACACATCATTTATCCTGGGAAACCCTCTAGGGGAAGAAAACCCAGCAAAACTTCCTTATTATAGATAGCCAATACAATGCCAAGAGATAACTCAAGCTAATACAGAAGATCCTCTCCCAAAGATGCACCACTCTCTCTCCTCCTTCTCTAACTGCAGTTTCGAAACTTGTCTCTCAATGAGCAAGTGAGTTGTGTGTCTAAGTGAGGTGCTAGCCTCTTTATTTATACAAGACTAGCACGTGTGAAGTGTCTCTTCACTGGCAGGGCCGACTTCTCCAACTGGGTGGTTATAACCACCTTTATTATATTTCAGGGCCTCTTTAATATCTTCTGGGGCCGACTTCTTATTATGCCTATTACAATTATCTTTTGACCAATCCGCAAAAGGGGATTTGGTCCTTTATAATAACTGACATGATCAATCCGCAGTGGGGATTGATCCAATGAATAATATATCAACTAATAATAAGAATACACTTTGTAGTTACATTATTTTAACACTCCCCCTTAACAAGAAGGGTATTCTTTAACAACATCAGGCGGGAGAGAGAGAGGACAACATCATCAACAACATCAAGTGGGTGAGAGGACAACATCATCAATATCATCTTGGAACACTAACTGGCGTATCTATAAATCATCATAAGTTTTCTTCATCGGCAACATCGTCATTCTCAAAGGAATGCAATCATCATTTGCATCAATATGTATTAGTATAAAACTTAATACATCATCATCATCATCACAACACGATGCTGACTCATCATAATACATGACTGGCTTTACGTCACAGCTGTAAGGCTGGAAGCTTAGTACTCGTCTTGCTTTACGTCACAACACTCAGGCTGGAAGCAAGATACTAGACTGGCTTTACGTCACAGCTTCTCAAGCTGGAAGCACAGTACTAGTCTCATCTCAACGTCTTGCTTTACGTCACAGCACTAAAGCTGGAAGCAAGATACTTGTCTTGCTTTACGTCACAACCATCAGGTCAGAAGCATGATACTAGACTGGATTTACGTCACAGCTATCAAGCTAGAAGCTCAGTGCTAGTCACATCTCATTGTTTTGCTTTACGTCACAATTGTCAAGTCGGAAGCAAGATACTCGTCCTGCTTTACGTCACAACCATCAGGTCAGAAGCAGGATACTAGACTGGCTTTACGTCACAACTATCCAGCCGGAAGCACAGTGCTAGTCTCATCACACCATCTTGCTTTACGTCACAACCATCAGGTCGGAAGCAAGGTACACGTCCTGCTTTACGTCACAACCATCAGGTCGAAAGCAAGATACTAGACTTGCTTTACGTCACAACTATACAGCCGGAAGCTCAGTACTAGTCATATCACATCGTCTTGCTTTACGTCACAACCATCCGGTCGGAAGCAAGAGATGTATCATCACAACAACTACTCCCCCTTTCGAGGAAGGTCCTTTCGGATTATACCAAGCTTATCTCGAAAGTGCTCAAACTTTACACAAGATAGAGGCTTGGTCAACACATCAACAACCTGTTCATCCGTGCTAATGTACTTGGAGCTTTAAGGCTCCTATCTGCACCATGTCACGAATGTAATGATATCAGATCTCTATGTGCTTCGACCTGTCGTGGAATACATGATTCTCTGTCATCTTTATGCAGCTCTGGTTGTCACATAGGATCATGGTTGCTTTCATCTCTAAGTCAAATAGGTTGGTCAACAACTTTCGAAGCCATATAGCTTCGTAGCTGGCAGAACATGCAACAATGTATTCTGCTTCCGCTGTGCTGAGAGCAATGCTGGATTGCTTCCTACTCTGCCACGAGATCATAGCTGATCCCAAATTGAAACAAC
>SNQJ01S0057232.1:14773-42188 GCA_010110895.2 Picea sitchensis
AAGGAGACAATTGAGCCATTACATCCTTAGCAATGGTGCCTTTGGGACCAACAATGCAATTATAGATCGAGGGAATCTGAGTTCTCTTGAGTGGTGGAACATGCATGGCGGTACTGCCCCACAACTACAACGTTTGGCAACACGGGTGCTTTCACAGGTAGTGAACACTTCTTCTGCAGAGAGGTGTTGGAGCACCTACAGTTTCATCCATAACGTTAAAAGGAAGTATATCTGACAACATGAGCGAATGTTTCATCATAGTCTTCTCCCTTCTTCTGGGAGAACCCTCTAGCTATGAACCTTGCTTTATATTTGTCGACGCTTCCGTCTGCTGCATGTTTGATCTTATAGACCCATTTTGAAGTTACTATTGATTTTTCTTTAGGTCTAGGTACACTTTCCCATACATCATTTTTCATGATGGACTGATGTTCTTCTGTCATGGCTTCTCTGCATTGTTTCTTCTGAGCTGCCTCTTCAAACGTGGTAGGTTCTTCGTCTAGAAGCTTTGTCATACATGCTGCATAGCTGAAGAATTTCTTGGGCTTCTTGCTTTTTTTGAAGGTCCCACTTGGGGCCTTGAGTCTTTCTGCTTCTTGTAGGGTAGCTTCAAGCCAAGCTGGTCATTTCTTGGTTTTGGGTACAATGTCTGAATCAATGGTCTCACATGGTTGCATCAGATGATCAAGTTGTTCTGTTTCTTCATTCTGACTCTCTGGAAGACATGTGCCTTCTTCAATAGGCTCTTCATACTCTTCTTCTTCTATAATTTCTTCTATGGATTTCTTGAAAGCCATCTTTTCATTGAAGGTTACGTTTCTGCTGACTTCAATCTTATGTTGTTTCGGAATATAGATTCTATAGGCCTTGGATGATTCACTATATCCCACGAATATGCCCTTCTTTCCCGAGGGTTCTAATTTATTCCTTTTATCTTTAGGAATGTGAAAGTAAATAAGGTATCCAGATATTCTTAAGTGTTCCACATTAGGTTTCTTTCCTGAGAAGGCTTCTTCTGGAGTCATATTCTTCAATATGCGGTGAGGACTTCTGTTCTAAACATATATTGTTATCATCGCTGCTTCTCCCCATAGATACATAGATAAACCTTGATCGTTCAATAGTGCCTTCACAGTTTCTTCAATAGATCTGTTCTTCCTTTCTACTACACCATTTTGTTGAGGATTATGAGGAACAATTAGCTCCCTCCTAATCCCTGCCGATTTGCAAAAGACAACAAATTCCTTGGATGTATATTCTCCTCCATTATCTGTTCTCAAGATCTTGATTTTCTTGTTTGTGAGGTTCTCTATCTCTGCTTTGAATTCTTGAAACTTGCTGAATACTTCGTCCTTTGTCTTCAAAGATATAACCAAGTCTTTCTCGAGTAATCATCTATGAAGATTACATAGTAGAGATAACCTCCTAGAGATTTGACTGGCATCAGACCGCAAACATCTGAATGTATTAGATCTAGAATTTCCTTAGATCTATTATTGCTACTTGAGAATGATTTCTTGACATTCTTACCAAGAGCACATCCTTTGCAAATTCCTTCATGTGTAGACTGTAGTTCTAGTATTCCTTCAACCATCCTTTTGAGGAAGGGTAATGCTTGATAGTTGATATGAGCATACCTTCTATGCCAAAGTTCATTGGGATTAAGTTCATCATGTACAAGGGCTTCATCATTTCGTTCTAGTAGTCTGTATAGTCTTCCTTCATGGGTTCCAATAACTCTAGCATTCTCTATGTTGGAATCTCTAGGCCAAGATAACAGTTTTCCATCTCCAAAAGCTATTATGTTTCCTTTGTCTTCTAGGCAAGATATGGATACAAGAGTCTTTTCTAAACCAGGTACATATAAGACATTGCTCAAATGAACATTTTTACATGTTTTCAACTCGACGGAGGCTTGACCAATTCCTTCGATTGAGTAAGTGTTTTTGTCTCCAAGCTCTACCTTTTACAATGTCTTCTTTTCATTTAGATTGGAGAGTCTGGCTTGATCTCCTGTCATATGCCTAGAAGCTACACTGTCAGTTATCCGCATGTCATCTTCAAGCGTTCCTGTGAGTGCTGAGCAGTGTAGATGACTTGTGTTTTCATTCATGATTTCAGTTAACTGATGACTGGTCAAGCTTTGACCAAAAATTTCAACCTTGATGTTTCTGCCTTTTGAGAGTGCCAAGAGGTGCGCTAGACCAAGGCGCACTTGAATATCTCTCCTTGAGTAAGGTGTTCCATCATAAGGTGCTGGACAAGGTTTTTAGGGTTTCTGCAACTGCACCTGCTAGTAACCCTAGCGACAATGCTTTAGTAACTACACCTGCTAGTAACCCTAGCGACAGGTCTTCAACGAGCTTGATAACCTTATGGCTTAGCTTCCTTCCAGTTGTTAGACTGAATGAAGGAGGTGTGGGCCCATAACCTGTTAGAATATTGGATGTGCTTGTTTAACCATAGACAATATAACAATATTGTCACCCAACCACAAGCACTAATGCCACCCCCGAGCACCTTGAACTTGACAGAGAGAATAATTCCAGTAGAATATCAATAGCCAACCAAAGCTAATGCACCAAGCAAAGATAACCAAGACTGATCAGAGAGTCCAACCCAGAAAGACCGAGAATATAGATTTCAGAACTGGCGACAACAACTTCTCCCAAGACTTACGCACAAACTGGCCTTTTGCAATGCACACAAGTGTGCTTCTGCAATTCTGAGAAGTCTAGCTAAAATTAAGACTGGCCTCCTATATTTATACTGCTTTTGCTAGACTGCCTGGGCCGACTTCTCATTCTGGGTGCTAATTATTTAGTATATAATGTTTCCTTTAGTTGACTTCTCTTCTAGGGTTATATCAAAATCTTTTCTTGCTTCCAGAATATTCTAATCTTGTTAGAGGTAAAAAATGGAGGTTAATACCTCCCGCAATTACCATAATATCAACACTTCCTTCATCTCTTCACTTTCCATCTCATTTCGCCTAGGGTCATCGGGATTCCCCCCTTGAGGTGATTCTCTCATCTCTAAAGTGCTGGGAATACTTGCTTGTGGTGACAAAGGGTAGGTGTTCTCTAAGTTGTCACCATTTGGTGGTTGGGTTTAGCTTTTCCCAACCTACAACTTGTGCGATAACATTTTGGAGTTGTTTCCAGGGAGGATTTTGAATCCTCTTCCGAACCCTAAACGACACTTTGGCAAGTTGTCCCAAAGCCTTTCTCCTAGCTTTCCTGGCGACTCCATTGAAAGGACAATCCCCTTCCACTTTCGATGATCTCTTCTTGAAGCCCATCTGGCGACTCCACCTTCCGAGAACCCTTCTTCCTTTAAGCCTTTTTCCCTAGGGAGGTTCATACCTTCTAAGGTTTACCGAAGAAGTCCTCCCCTCAAGTTTGTCGTTGTCAAAACCCTTTTACATGGTACCCTTCCCTTTGCCCCAATGGCTCACCCTCAGGCAAAATACCTTTACAAACCCCTTAACATGGCCACCATCCCTAGATACCCCAACATAATGCCGAAAGAGTCTCAGAAATGCTTGCCAAAGTTTCCGGGAAACAATGTCATTATTGCAGATGATCGTCTTTATGCCGTACGCCGAGACATGGAAAATGCATAAGTGGAACATGAGGATGTAGCCATGAGACTACTAGCCTCATCTTTGACTGAGGATGCTTAGAGGTGGTTCAGAGGGCTACCTGAGAATCATTTTGCATCTTATGAAGATTTTGCGAAATTATTCAAGAACAGATGGATAACGAAAAAGGATAATGGGATGCTTGTAGCTCAGTTCAATCAGATAAAGAAAAAGGAGAATGAGACAATGAGGGAGTTTGACCCTAGATTCGATAGATTATACAGTCAGATTTCGACAAATTTCCATCCTACCGTTGTAGATGTTCGTCTCCAATATGTGAATGCATTTACTGGGAAATTTCATTTTATTCTGAAAGATAAGAATCCCACTTCTTTGGTAGAAGCAAAAGAGTATAGTGCATAGATTGAAGAAAATCTCCTTGACTCAAAAGTTGATTCTTTTCAGTATCCTCGTGTCAAGGTAGAAACAAAGACTAAAGCTTCCAGTAGAAGTGCTCCTGATTCGATTGCCCTCTTGACTCAGAAAATAGATCACATGAGTACTCAATTTGTCCAAGCACATAATCAAATCATGGGTCGATTAACTAATGTGGAAAGAAATCAATCTTCCCCCAGACCTCAGTTTGCCAGACAACAGAGAGATGCCACAGGTTGGAAACCAAGGCCTCAACAAGAAGCAAAGGCCCCTGATACTTTGAATCCGGTTGGAATGGTTTGTTAATGTTTCATCGAAACCTACACAAGAGATCTAGCTAAATAAAGTACAAACACAACCTATCAAGAAAGGAAGAGAGATTCAATATGGGAGAATGAGAAAATATATTCACACTACTCCAATGAGTTGATGATTGATCATAGATGAAGATCAATATGATACAATGAATGAGTGGAATACATTCATATATATGACATAACATTTCATAATAACATAATGGATGCATGTATAATAACATAATCGTGATGATCTAAAATAGAAAGTCCAAAATAGAACTAGTCAGTTAACTCCCATTGAACTAGTGTGCTGAAAATAGAAATTTCTCCAACACCCCCCGTGAACATCACTATGGAGTAAAAAATGAGTCCTGACTACTAGGCCATATTAGGTACTCATGTACAATGCAACTAATGAACATTGAATAAAAATGAAGAAAGAGGGAAAACCATGTGGGAACAAAATCCCCCCTTAAAAGACAATGAATCAAAAGAAGAAAATGGTAGTTGCTACAAAACTGTGTTCTTCACTGCAAGACGATCTTGTAAAGTCTGAAACTTCTGCTCACTGAAAGTCTTCGTGAAGATGTAGAAATATTTATGGATTTGATGAAGTCCTTTAGACACCTATTGGGCCTTGTACCTCCTGATCCTGTGGACCCATCTGCACCTGAAAATATTCCTTTTTGGTGGAAGTGGAACCAGATGCCAAGTTTGATTCTTTAGGATTGAGTCATACTCCTTCTGCATGGATGCTTGCCATAATGGATTGCCCACAACCTTATTGCATGTCTGTAGATCAGTAGATTAAACCATATAACAATGCATGGGCATCGCAGGTTCTAAAGATGAAAGTACATGAGAAGGATCCTGATGCTGAGATCAAGTCCTCCTTGATTCTAATGGATTCCCTACAAGGATACCTACTGCCTGAAGTGTGAACTGTGCCTTCTTGGGAATCTGCTGAAGCTTCAATGCTGGCTTCTTATCTGGCTGTACTACCTGCTTATTTCCATATACAAATTCTGAGTGTATGGAATCATCTCTGATGTTTGTAACTGATGGAAGCACAAGAGTATATGCATGTTGCATTGGAGGTGCATGAAAAGTACTCTCCTTATGTGTAAGTAGAATATATGAGTCATCATCAGAAAACTTAGTGAATTTATACAACCTTGACTTGTGATCCACCTCACCAATTGCAATGATGGAATTGTAATGCATGTCAATTACTGAAATTGAATCTAATGTAAATTCAACCTTTTTACCTTTCTGAGTGATCTGATAAACTGAGAGTGGATTCATAGAAAGCTTTGGAACATGTAAAACATTCTCAAAATTGCCATTATGGAGTTCCACTCTCCCCTCTCCTGCTACTGCTACTAGAGTATCAACCCCCATGACAATAGGGGGTCTTGAGCATGGACTCAAAGGAGAGAAAACTTCCTCTTTCACTACCATATGATGGGATGCACCAGAATCTATAATCCATGAATCAAATGAGGAATTAATTGCTACAAGAGCATGATGGTTACTTTTCTTAGGAGCATGATCTTCCTTCTGCGTCTTGACTCCCTCTGGAATGAAGTTTCCAAGGTTGTTCTGCTGAAGTGCCTGTGCCATAAGATCGATCTGTTTCTTCATGCATGTTGATTCTTCATGATTCAATTTATTGCAGTAAGTGCACTGCTTTCCCTTCTTCTTCTTCTTGTAATCTGAAGAGTCTTTGGAACCTGAAGAATCGTTAAAGGGTTTGGAATATCCCTCATTCTCGTTCTGTTTCTCCTTCCTGTTCTGTTTGGATGATCCTTTTCCATCATGCATGGTGAGTGCATGTGCTTTGGGATCCTTGATTAGGCCCATTTGAATAAGTTTTGCCTGCTCATGTGTGAAAGAATCAATGAATTGATCCATGGTAGGCATCTTCCAATTTGTTCCCATGAGATACCTTCCTGAATGGAAACTGGAAACATAGACAACATATTCTGGTCCTAGCGTGGCCAAGATTGTTAGAATACGTTGGTCCACTTGTTTAGATTTATCAATACCACAAGTTACTAAGCTCAATATCAAAGATTTAAACTTAGTAAAGAAATATTGTATATTATCAAAACTTTTAGGATCCAAAGTATTCAATTCTACCTCAAGCATATGACCTCTCATCTCATCCTTCTTTCCAAACAAACTTTCCAAGGTGGTCCAGATCTTGTTTGGAGTCTTGCATGCGACAACATGAAACCATAGATTAGTTGAAATCAATTCAAGAAGAAGTCCTGTGGCTTCATCCTTTCAGTTCACCCATCTCATCTTCTCAATTGTTGATGTAGGTTCCGTTTATGTCCCCATCGTCAAGTTGTACAATCCTTTCCTTTTGAGTTGGAATTCTACCTTGGGCTTCCAATCAAAATAATTGTATGGTGTGAGGTTTACCACCAAGTTTGACTGTATAATAGGTGTCCTATCCATCTCTCCCACCGTTTCTGAGAACCCCTAAAAATTTACTCTCAATCTACAAGTGAAAAACTAAGAAATCACTGCAGAAAGGGCACTTTAAGTGAAAATTCATACCAGTTTCAGTAGACGATCTTCTGACTTACTTTCTGAGCAAACGGTGAGGAATCTCGCCAAATGGTTAAAAACCCACTTGCAAAATGGGTCGATTTACTTCTTTCATGAGCCGTTTCCTCAAAAAGTTAATATTTTGAGAGAAATCACTGCAAAAATGTACGACCACATATTCATATCAGTTTCAGGAGGCGATCTTTTGACTTACTTTCCGAGCAAACAGTGAATAATTTCGCCAAACGGTTGAAAACCCACTTGCAGAATGGGTCGATTTACTTCTCTCGCAAGTCGTTTCCTCAAAAAGTTCATATTTTGGGAGAAATAACTACCGAAAGGTACGCCCACAGATTTTGCACGCCGAAACTCCGATTTTCCTTATTCTTTGGTTTATCTGGCTTGCTCCAAGCAATGTAGCTTTGATACCTGTAAGATTAATGCTATTATTATGTTGTTTTCAATTTACTAGAGCATTCAATGCATTTCCAAAGCAACAACATAAAGATGATCACTGAAAGAAACACAATCACACGGTACACATCATTTTATCCTCGGAAACCCTCATGGGGGAGAAAACCCTGTTAATGTTAGAGCAACTATTAGGTTTCTTTTCAATTTACTAGACAATAATAACATATGCAAGATCACTAAGAGAAACACAATCACAAGATACACAACATTTATCATGGGAAACCCTCATGGGGGAGAAAACCTAACAAAAACTTCCTTAATATAGATAGCCAATACAATCTCAAGACAATAAACCAAAACACTAGAGAATATCCAACACCGAGCAATGCACCTCTCTCTTCCTTCTTCCGACAACTGGAAACTGCAACTTCCTTCAAACTTGCGCACTAGATGAGTGAGCTGAGTGAGTGGGATAATGCGGCACTAGCCTCTCTTATTTATACTAGCTGGTAGGCGCTAGGGAGGTGTCTCTTCACTGGGCAGGGCCGACCTCTTCACTTAGTGGCTAAAACCACTTTAATTAGGCCTGGGGCCTGACTTCTTAATTAGCATGATATAATTAGGGTTTGACCATTCCACAAAGGGGGATTTGGTCATTTACAAAGCCCAACATGATCAATCCATAAAAGGGGATTGATCTAATTAATAATAACTCAATAATAAATAGAATACTCTTTGCAATTACAATATTTCAACACTCCCCCTTAATAAGAAGGGTACTCTACAACATCACCAAGAGAGAGAGAGGGAAACAACAACAACAACATCTGGAACATTGACTAACATATCTATAAATCATCAGAAGTTTTTCTCATCATCAATATCATCATCCACAACAAGGAGCTGGAATGGCATCATCATTTGCATCAACATCAATTAGTATAACACTAATACATCATCATCATCAATAACAACACGAGGTTGATACAACATTAACAACAACATCATCATCACAACACAAAGGCTAGAGCAACAACAACATCATAGCATGAAGGCTAGAGCAACAACATCATCATAGCACGAAGGCTGGAGCAACAACATCATCATCATCACAGGGCAACAAAATGAGGCAGGTGTTACAATATTTTGTGGTACTCTGACAGTCCCTAAGGAGCTTCCCAAGAATCATAAGATTCCCTAGGATATGAAATTCTAACGGAGATACCACGTGGTACTCTGACAAATCGTCCTTATCGGACCTTCAGGATCTTCCCATGAATCATAAGATTCCCTAGGATTATAAAATCCTAACAGAGCTACCACTAATGACCACAAATAGCATATACATACAAAGATACTCTGACAGACCGTCCTTACCCGACCTTGGAGATCTGTCCAGGGATGATTAGTCCCCTAGGATATAAAATCTTAACTGAGCTACCCGCTGTTGGTTAGGATACCATAGTATCATCAACATCATTCCCCCTTTCGAGGGAGGTCCTTTCAGACTATACCAAGCTTGTCTCGAAAGTGCTCAAACTTTACACGAGATAGAGGCTTGGTCAACACATCTGCAACCTGCTCATCTGTGCCAACATATTGGAGCTTTATGGTTCCCGTCTGCACCATATCACGAATGTAGTGATACCAAATTTCTATGTGCTTTGACTTGTCATGGAACACAAGGTTCTTTGCCATCTTTATGCAAGTCTGGTTATCACATAGAATCACAGTTGCTTCCATCTCCAAATCAAATAGACCTATCAACAACTTCCGTAGCCATATGGCTTCACAACTGGCAGAACATGCAACAATGTATTCCGCTTCTGTTGTGCTGAGAGCAATACTAGATTGCTTCCTACTTCATGGCAGATCCCAGACTAAAACAACATCTTGAAGTGCTCTTTCTGTCAGAAACACTGCCAACCCAATCTGAATCGGTATAACCAATCAATCTGAAGTCTTGATCTCCATTGTAGCAGAGACCAAAGTCGAACATACCCTTAAGGTATCTCATCACATGTTTTGCAACAACAAGGTGAATACGTCTGGGCTCTACCATATACTAACTCAAGGTGTTCACAACAAAACATATGTCTGGCCTGGTATTCGTCAGATACATCAACGATCCAATGATTTGTCTGTACTATGTAGCATCAACCAATTCTGACGAAGTATTAACCATTAGCTTCAACTTTGTTTCCATGGGTGTATTTATGGATTTACACTCCAACATATCAAACCTCTTCATTATTTCAACTGCATACTTCCTTTGGTTGAGGAAGATCTTCTCTGGGCTCTGCCAAACCTCAAGACCTAAGAAATAGTGCATTAGGACTAGGTCTTTCATCTCAAATTTATGCAACGAGCTTCTTCTTACAATTAGTGATGAGATTTTCTTCTCCAGTCAAGAATAAGTCATCCACATACAACAACAATATAACTTGCTCATCATTCATAACCTTGAAGTAAAGGTTAGAATCAACTTTACTCTTGGTAAATCCCAAGCTCGTTAGGAAACTGTCAATTCTTCCATACCAAGCTCTAGGAGCTTGCTTCAATCCGTACATAGCCTTCTTCAACCTGCAGACATGAGTCTTTCTGTCTTCAACTTCAAACCCTTGGGGTATTCTATATACACTTCTTCTTCAATGACACCATTCAAGAAGACTGTTTTCACTTCCATCTGGTGTAACTTCCACTTCATCTTAGCTGCAAGGGCTATGACGGTTCTGATAGAAGTGTATCTAGCTACAAGAGAAAATGTCTCTTCATAATCAATGCCTTCCTTTTGAGAAAATCCACGAGCTACAAACCTTGCTTTATGTTTTTCAAAACTTCCATCAACATGTTTTATCTTGTATAACCATTTGGAAGATACCACATCTTTTCTCTTCGGTCTGGGAACTATTTCCCACACATCATTCTTTATAATGGATTGGTATTCTTCTGTCATGGCATCTGCCCATTCTTTCTTCTGAATGGCTTCTTCAAAGCAAGTAGGCTCCTTCTCTATGAGATCACACATCAAAGCCATACAAATGGAGAATGGCTTAGGTTTCTTAACTTGTCTCATGGTTCCTTCGGGAGCACCGTACTTCTCTCCATCTTGAATAAGTTCCCTTTCCCAAGATGGCTTTCTCTTGTGAGAGATCGTCATCTAGTGAGGTTCTTGAGATTCTATCATATCATGATCTTCATGATTCTCATCATCGGGGGAAACTGTGACTTCCCTCACTGATTCTGCAATTCTGGGATCTACAGGTTCTTCTTCATATACTTCTTCAAGCTGGCATCTCCTTGATTTCTTGAGTGCTGCATCTTCATCAAAGGTTACATCTTTGCTGATCTCAATATGATGGTAACATGGAATGTAAATTCTAAAGACCTTAGAGACCTCACAATATCCAACAAATATTCCCTTCTTTCTTGAAGGGTCCATCTTGGTTCTCTTTTCTTTCTGAATGTGTACATACACTGGACAACCAAATATCTTGAGATGGCTTACTTCTGGCTTCTTTCCCAAGAACATTTCTTCGGGGGGTTTGAACCCAAGTGTACTATGGGATAATTTGTTTTGTACATACACTGTTGTTCTTGCTTCTTATGCCCATAAGTGCATTGGAAGATCTTGATCATGGATCATAGTCTTCACTACTTCTATTATAGTTATGTTCTTTCTTTCTGCTACACCATTTTGTTGAGGATTGTAGGGAGTGGTGAGCTCCCTCTTAATCCCAACATCTTTGCAAAAGCTTACAAACTCTTTTGAGGTATATTCTCCTCCATTATCTGACCTGAGAATCTTGATTTTTCTTTCTGAGAGATTCTCTATCAAGGCTTTGAATTCCTTGAATTTTCCAAACACTTCATCTTTTGATTTCAAGAAGTAAACCCAAGTCTTGCGAGAATAGTCATCAATAAATGACACATAGTATACATACCTACTAATAAGAGAGGTGGATGGCATTGGGCCACATACATCTGAGTGGATGAGCTCCAAGATTCCTTTTGCTTTACTGTCACTCTTCGGGAAATGATTCTTGATGTTCTTTCCTTGTGTACATCCCTTGTACACACCTTCATGGTCAACCTTGAAATCTGGTAGACCTGTAACTGCCATGCTCACATATGGTAAGGCCTTGTAGTTGATGTGAGCTAGTCTTCTATGCCAAAGTTCACATAGACTCTCAGGGGAGTGAATCAAGGATGCATCTGAGTGACCTTTTAATTTGTACATGCCACCTTCTTCTGTTCCAATAACAATTGCATCTTCTATGGTTTTTCCTTTAGGCCACATAAGAACTTATCCATCTATGAATGCAACCTTAAAACCTTTCTTATCTAAAGATGACATAGAAAGTAAAATCTTCGTCAAACTTGGTACATATAGTACATCCTTCATCTTCATTGGGGTCCCTGAATTAAGTTTGTAATTGGACTCTCCCACTCCTTTGATAGGGTATTGGTAATCATCTCCAAGTGTAACTTTATGGGGAAAGTTCTTTTCTGTAAGGCTAGAGAGAATGTCTCTCTAACCTATCATGTGCTTGGAAGCACCACTATCTATGAGCCAAGTATCCTCACCAGGTGACACAGATCCTGAGAGGGAAGAGATTAAGACATAGTCTTCAATCTTTTCTTTAATCATCTTTGTGGGTGGCTCTTCATCTTCAACTATGTGGGCATGGTGCCTTTTTTTTCTCTTCTTGTATTCTTCTCTTATCGCTGGACAATTCTTAGCAATATGTTCCATCTTGTCACAATGGTAACATTGATAGGATGAGAAATCCTTTTCTCTTCTTTGACCTTTTTGAAACTTTTGGAATCTCCTTGGAGGGTGAGATTCTTTATGGATGAATTTATTTGGGGAGTGAGACTCCTTATGTGGGTGGGTCTCCTTCTTGAAGTGAGACCTTCTCTTTCCTCCTTTAGTATGAGAAACTAGAGCTTGATCTTCATCCCTTAATAGTACTGCTTCTTGGTTAACTACTCTTGCTTCTTCTTGAACACATTGTTCCCAAAGACTGTCAAATTGTAGTTTCTCCTTTCTGGCACAAATGGTTTGGATGAATGCATCCCAAGGTCTTGTGAGACCATTAACAACTGCCATTATGAGTTCATCTTCATCTAGGGTATCTCCAATTGCTTCTAGTTGTTCCTTGAATTGAGATATTCTAGAGAAATATTCATGAATTGTTTCTCCTTTCTGCATCTTTGTATTCTTGGGTTGAGTTCTCAAGTTCATCTTCCAGTTAATGTTTCTTCCTTCATACAATCTGGTTATGGCATCAAACGTTTCTTTTGGGGTATTCTTAGGTGCCACTTGAGAGATCAAGTGATCTTTGATAGAGTCTGCAATGATTCTTTTGGCCCTAACCATGTCCTTCTGGTACTTTGCTTGAGTTGTAGCATTTGCGGGTTCTAGTACGTTTTCTTTAATGAATCTTGCTAGGTCATTCTCTTCAAGAATGAGTGTAATCCTATACTTCTAGGCACAAAAGTTGTCCACACCTTCTAACTTGTCAACAAGCTTGGTGCTTGCAGACATCTTGACCCAGAGCTGGGAAAATGACCAAAAAACGAGAGTGCTCAAAATTTAGATCTGAACTTACCAGGAGGTGCGCTTGGCTGAGGTGAGTAGCCTGGTGCAGTCAATTTTATGAAAATCCAGCTTTTACCCCTTGAAGCTGAGCTTGCACAAATCTGGACTGGTACTTCTTGTACTGGTTCTGGTTTCTTGGTTTTCTGGTACCAGTGAAAACTAGGGCTTCAGTTTTCAGGAGTTATGTCCACTGAAAAAGTGCGCTCAAGTTGCCAATGAGTTCGCTGGGCTAGGGCGCACTTCCCTAGAATTTTTTACAGTGGAATTCCTCTTCAACAAAAAGCCTTAATTTTTTTGTACAACAACAATGACGTTTTTTCTTATCTAGTGAAAGGTGTTCTCTTCAGCTTAGCTTTGAAACCATGCTAATTTTAGAGAAACTATTAGGTTTCTTTTCAATTTACTAGACAATAATAACATATGCAGGATCACTGAGAGAAACCCAATCACAAGATACACGACATTTATCCTGGGAAACCCTCACGGGGGAGAAAACCCAACAAAAAATTCCTTAATATCAGGGATGATTTTAAGGATGGAAATTTGTTTTAAAATGTAGAAACCTTGGCGAATCTTACCAATCCTTCATATGCCAACTATAAATGTTTAGCATATATAGTTTTTATAAAATTTTGGCGATTTTTAAGGTAAAATAATTTTATCCTAAAAAAATTTGGGTGAATAATTTTTAAAATAGTGAATCGCGTTTTTGGAAAACCATGGAAAATTATCCCATGAGCGAAATTTAGCCCCTAAAATCATCCATTCTTAATATAGATAGCCAATACAATGCCAAGACAATAAACCAAAACACTAGAGAATATCCAACATCGAGCAATGCGCCTCTCTCTTCTTTCTCCCGAAAACTTGCAATTGCAACTTCCTTCAAACCTCCACACTAGATGAGTGAGCTAATGAGGCACTAGCCTCTCTTATTTATACTGGCTGGCAGGCGCTAGGGAGGTGTCTCTTCACTGGCCAGGGCCGACCTCTTCACTTAGTGGCTAAAACCACTTTAATTAGGCATGGGGGCCGAATTCTTAATTTGCATGATATAATTAGGGTTTGACGAATCCACAAAAGGGATTTGGTCATTTACAAAGCCCGACATGATCAATCCACAAAAGGGGATTGATCTAATTAATTATAACTCAATAATAAATAGAATAATGTTTGCAGTTACAATATTTCAACAACCCAACAAAAACTTCCTCAATAATAGATTGCCAATACAATGCTAAGACTAAGACCAAAACACCAAAGATAATCCAAGATAAAGTGCACCTCTCTTCTCCTTACTCTTGCAACTACAATTTCCTTCAAAAGATGTGCACTGGATGAGTGATTGAGTGAGTGAACAAGTGAGGCGCCATCTCATTTATAAATACTAGTTGAAGAGGCATTAGGGTTATGTCTCTTCACCAAGTAGGGTCGACTTCTTCCAAGAGTGGTTAAAACCACTTTATAAACCCTAAGGGCCGACTTCACAATACCACCATATAAATATGGTTTGACCAATCCACAAAAAGGGATTTGGTCTTATACAAGACCCAACATGATCAATCCACAATAGAGGATTTGATCTATAAGATAATAACTTAATTATAATTAGAATATTCTTCGAAGTTACAAGAGTTCAACATTCCCCCTTAACGAGAAGGGTATTCTATTGACATAACCAATACAACATCATCAGGAGAAAGAGAGGGCAACATCATCATCAACATCTGGAACACTGACTAACACATCTACAAATCATCGAAAGTTTTTCTCATCGTCAATATCATCATCGTTCAAAGCATGGAGCTGGAGTAACATCATCATCATCATCAACATGAAGCTGAAACATCAACATCAATAGCATGAATCTACTACGACATCATCAATAGCACGAGGTTGATACAACGTCATCAATAGCACGAGGCTGATACAACATCATCATATGGCAACATAATGAGGCAGGTGAAACAACAACATTTTGTGGTACTCTGACAGACCATCCTTACTGAACCTTCGGGATCTGCTCAGGAATCAAAATATTCCCTAGGATATAAAATCCTAACGAAGCTACCACGTGGTCTCTGACAGATCGTCCTTACCGGACCTTCGGGATCTTCCCAGGAGTCAAAAGATTCCCTAGGATATAAAATCCTAACGGAGCTACCACTACTGACCACAACTGGCATATACATGCACAGGTACTCTGACAGACTGTTCTTACTGGACCTTCAAGATCTGCCCAGGGATGTTCAATCCCCTAGGATATAAAATCCTAACGGAGCTACCTGTTGTTGGTCAGGATACTATAGTATTATCAACATCACTCCCCCTTTCGAGGGAGGGACAACACCAAGCTTGTCTCAGAAGTACTGAAATTTCACACGAGACAGAGGCTTGGTCAACACATTTGCAACCTGCTCATCTGTGCCAACATATTGGAGCTTCACAACTCCCCTCTGCACCATATCACGAATGTAGTGATACCAGATCTCTATGTGCTTCGACTTATCATGGAACACCGGGCTCTCTGTCATCTTTATACAACTCTGGTTATCACATAGAATCACCGTGGCTTCCATCTCCAGATCGAACAAACCTGTCAACAACTTCCGAAGCCATATGGCTTCACAACTGGCAGAACATGCTGCAATTTATTCCGCTTCTGCCGTGCTGAGAGCAATACTGGATTGCTTCCTGCTTTGCCATGACATCATGACTGAACCAAACTAAAACAACATCATGAAGTGCTCTTTCTATAAGAAGCACTTCTAGCCCAGTATGAATCAATATAACCATACAGTCTGAAGTCATATCTCCAGTATAACATAGACCATAATCCAATGTACCCTTATGGTATCTCATCACATGCTTTGCAGCTACAAGGTGAACACGTCTAGGCTCTACCAGATACTGACTCAAGGTGTTCACTTCAAACAATATATCTGGCCTAGTATTCGTCAGATACATCAATGATTCGATAATTTGTCTGTATAGAGTAGTATCAACCAAATCTGACGAAGTATCAACCAAGAGCTTCAATTTTGTTTCCATGGGTGTGTTCATGGATTTACATTCCAACATGTCAAATCTCTTCAGTATTTCAACTACATACTTCCCTTGGTTAAGTAAGATCTTCGCTGGGCTCTGCCAAACTTCAAGACCTAACAAATAATGCATTGGGCCTAGGTATTTCATCTCAAACTCTGTAGTGAGCTTCTTCTTACAATCTGTGATGAGATTTTCTTCTCTAGTTAAGAATAAGTCATCCACATACAACAACAATATAACTGGCTCATCATTCATAACCTTGAAGTAAAGGTTAGAATAATCTTTACTCTTGGTAAAGCATAAGCTCGTCATGAAACTATCAATTTTGCCATACCAAGCTCTAGGAGCTTGCTTCAGCCTGTACAACGCTTTCTTCAACCTACAGACACGTGTCTTTCTATCTTCAACTTCAAACCCTTGTGGTTTTTCTATATACACTTCTTCTTCAATACCACCATTTAAGAAGGCTATTTTCACATCCATCTGGTGTAATTTCCATTTCATTTTGGCTGCAAGAGCTATGATGGCTTTGATAGAAGTGTATCTGGCTACATGAACAAATGTTTCTTCATAATCAATGCCTTCCTTTTGAGAAAAACCATAAGCCACAAATCTTGCTTTATGTTTTTCAATAATTCCATTTGCTGCATGTTTTATCTTGTATATCCACTTGGAAGATACACCATCTTTGTTCTTTGGTCTGGGAACTACTTCCCATACATAATTCTTTATAATGGACTGGTATTCTTCTGTCATGGCATCCATACATTCTTTCTTCTGAATGGATTCTTTAAAGCATGTAGGTTCCTTTTCTATGAGATCACATATCAAGACCATATAGCTGGAGAATGGCTTAAGTTTCTTTCTTTGTCTCATGGTTCCTTCTGGGGCACCATACTTTTCTCCATCTTGAATGAGTTCCCTCGCCCAAGCTGGCTTTCTCTTGTGAGAGATCGTCATACGAGGATGTTCTTGAGATTCTATCATATCATGATCTTCTGGAATCTCATCATTAGGGTTAACTGTAACTTCCTTCACGGGCTCTGCAACTCTGGGAGCTACATGTTCTTCTTCATATAATTCTTCAAGATGACATTTCCTTGATCTCTTGAGTGCTGTAGCTTCATCAAAGGTTACATCTCTGATGATATCAATATGATGGTTGTTGATATTATGGTAGTTGTGGGAGGTATTTACCTCCATGTGTAAACCCGACGAGAATAGAATATTCCGGGAAGCAAGAAGAAACCCTAATTAGTTGGCTAATAACCCTAGAAGACAAGTCGGCTCAAGAGGATAATTTGTATTAGGTTATTAGCCTCCAAGAGAAGAAGTCAACTAAAGGAAATGTTATATACTAAGTAAATTGGCACCCGGAATGAGAAGTCGGCCCAGGCAGTCTGCCAGAAATAGTATAAATACATGAGGCCAGTGTTCATTTTGGCAAGTATTCTCAGAACTGCAGAAGCACACTTGTGCGCACTGCAGTTGGCTAGTTTGTGCGCAATTTTGGAGAAGAGCTGCTGTTGCTGCTGCTGCAACTAGCAGATTTCGGTTTTGGCTTGCACTCTCTCTTGGTTATGGTTTGGACTCACTAATCAACTCTTGTTACTCTTGCTTGGTGTGCCATCCTTGGAGAAAGGTGCACCACTTTTATTTGGCTATCTAGCTTAGGTTTTGCTTCCAGAATGATTCTCTGTCAAGGTTAAGGTGCTCAGGGGTGGCTTTGGCCTATGGTTGGGTGACAATATTTCTATATTGTCTATGGTTAAACAAACACATCCATTACTTTCTAATAGGTTATGGGCCCACGCTATCTTCAGACAGTCTAACCGCTGCAAGATAGATTGGGAGGATTTGCTCAGTTGCAGTTGCAGTTGTAGCCAATTTTTTCCGCAACGACGAAACCCTAACCCTCTCGTTGAAGCACCTTAAGTGAAGGGATTGACCTAATTTCTGGATAGACTAGTGCGCCCTAGCCTAGCACATCTCTAGGTACTCTCAGCAAGCTAAGACATCAAGTTTGAGTTTTTGGTCAAATCTAGGGTTGATCAAGTCAAAGCAGACATGATTTACTCTATGAAGTTAGAAAACAAGTTAGAAGGGGCTTCTAACTTCAGAGCATGGAAGACAAGGATTGATCTCATCCTTGCCGAGAAAAAAGTGTTGGATATCGTGAAAAGAAAGATTATGGAACCAGAGTTTGAAGAAGGAAAAGAGAAGGAACTGCAAAATGTTGCACTTATGGAGAAGTTCAAAGACAATGACATCAATGCCATGAGTATCATAGTGGATTCTATAAAATACCACTTGATACCGTACATCTCCCATCTTGATTCGTCTAAGAAGATGTACGATACCCTAACAAACCTCTTCTCAGTCAGAAACATAGGACAAGTAATGAGTCTGAAGAATGAGCTCCGTCACATGAAGATGAATGATGATGATAGGATAACATCATACCCTGTGAGAATCTCTCAGTTAAGAGATCAACTACAAGCTATTGAAGAAATCATTTTAGAGAAGGAACTGGTAAATATAGTACTCAATGGTCTTCCCAAGAAATGGGATGCATTTTCCGCAAGCATGAACACAAGAAAGGAGTATCCTACATTTGAAGAACTTTGGACTTGTTGTACACAAGAAGAATCAAGGATTAGTGAAAAAGAGAAATCTCAAAAGAAATACGATGATCAAGCCGTCACAACAAGATTCAAGAATTTCAGGAACAAAAGCAAGTTTGGTTCAGGGAAGAAACCAAATCAAGAGAAAGATATGTTAGAAATACAATGCTTCAACTGTCGAAAGTATGGTCACTTCAAGAATCATAGTCCCGAGCTAAAGAAAAGGAAGGAGACACACGAAGCATCAGTTGACGAAGAAAGGAAATCCTCAAGGAAGACCAAGCAGGATAAAACAAACTTCTTCTAAGACAAGGTAACAATAGTCTTCATAGTTCTTGTACATACCATGTTTACATAGTTTCTGTACATATCTTGCATATCTATAAGATGTTCAAAGAGAAACTACACCTATGGAAGAACAACAAAATAAGGACTGCTATCACAATGACTACACGTCAGTCAATACACATGAAAGGATGAAGTACTTCAACAACCCCCGGTAACAATTCATGTGGAAGTTATTACATAAGTAACAACTGCAAGATAAGACAAAATCAGAATCAAACTTGAAGAAACCTAGAAGGAGTAAAAACATAAAGAAGTCATCAATCAAGAGGAAATTGGAAAAGGACTTATGACACTTTGCAGAAGGCAATAGGGATGCAGACGGAAGCGTGGGCTCTCTTAGTTGGAGGGAGATGATTACATAATTCCAAAAGATGAGCATGCACTAATGCATGAAGCAAGGATTAGGAGGGAGCTAATCCTAAATAATATGATCCATTGAAGATGATAAAGTATCTATCCATGGTAGCAACCATGAAAAGCAACACGTGTTCAAGTGTGATTTTATAAAAAGTCTTCTTTGAAAAGAAGCCTTAAAATATCTCTGGTTGTCTATCCACATCCATGATCCTATGATGAAAAAAAGAAGTTGGAATATTCAGGGCATGGAATCTATAGAAAACTCCATGGACCCAAGAGCTAAAGAGAAACATGAGGAAGAACATGAAGATTCCAAGAAAGAAAGAAAAGACAGAACAACCAGTTATTGTATCGAGAATCACAAGACTACCATCTTGATATGGACTCACTAAAAGCAATCACGCAGAGGGACTGAAAGTTGTGATGAAGAACAATGTATGGAAGACTTATGAATGAAAACATTGTGAGATCCAGAACTAGAGGTTCTCCCAGATGGAGGGAGAAGACTATGATGATTGTTTGTTCCAGTAAACTAGACATACCTCTACATGAGCCATTATGTCGTCCACAATATCCATGGGTTGGAGTTTAGATTAGATGACTGCAAAGACTATTCTCCAGAATAATTGAACAAAGAGCGTATGAAGAACAACCTCAAGGCTTTAAGGTATACCAGAAAGAGACACTTGTATGCAATGAAAGAAGACTACTTGGTAAAGAACCTCCAATGCACAACAAAAGTGTGGTGAAAAACTTTCTATAACAGAGATATTGTATCAGAATGGTTACTCAGAAGCTCAGAATGATGGATTGCTAATCCATGACAAACTCTCATGATGACAAAAGAAGTACCACTTGGATATGTTCCAGTTTGACCCTTGCCACGATGTTATGAGCTAGCAGGAAATAAAAGATGAATCCAACAATGATATACTATATTGATCAGAGCTATATGAAGCCTTCAAAGAAAACCAGTGTTCCAGAAAGACCAAAGTACATTGAGATCAAGCATTACATTCTCCGTGATGACGTCCGGAAAAGAGAAGTGGTTCTTCAATATATATCTCCATAGATGAGCAAATAAGCAGATATTTTTGGTAAAGCCTCTGTCCAAGATGAAAGAGTTTGCGTACTCAAGAAACAACTGGAGCTCGTGGAGACGACTTCCTTATTGAAAAGGGAAGAGATGACTCCGAGGTTGGGAGGGAGCACTGATGTGTTATTGATTTATGGACAATGATTTTTCAAGTTCGAAAAATGGTCCAGGATGAGGAGTTGCTTTCCAGTTCAGAAAGTGGTTTGAGATTTCTAACAGACAGGCATTTTCCAGTTCGAAAAATGGTCCAGATCGAACGATCATTTTCGTAATGAAAATGGTTCGATGGATTGCTGATGTACCATAGACANCAGGATGAGGAGTTGCTTTCCAGTTCAGAAAGTGGTTTGAGATTTCTAACAGACAGGCATTTTCCAGTTCGAAAAATGGTCCAGATCGAACGATCATTTTCGTAATGAAAATGGTTCGATGGATTGCTGATGTACCATAGACACCGATTCCCCTTGTGGCCAGTGTGGGGGAATGGTCTAGGACAATCTCTCTTCTTGACGGTCACTCTCGGTAGTGGTCAAGAAGTCTGGTCCACCTCATTGGACAATCATTCTTTCGAAGCTCACAGCTGTGAGCAATTTCGAAGAATGGTCCGTTTTGGAGGTTAGTGTAGGGTAATCATTTCCTTAGGAAATGGTCCAGACAGTCATTCCCTACGGAAAATTCATTCTTTCCAGGTTGCACTTTATTTAGTGCCGGAGGAATGGCCCAGATAGGTGAATGGTCCAGGTTCAACAATCAGGGACAAGCATTCCCTAGGGCAGACTCATTCTCTCTAGGTTGCACTTTGTTTAGTGCCGGAGGAATGGACCAGATAGGTGAATGTTCCAGGCTAAAAAATCATGACAGTGATTCTTCCTTGCTTGAGAAGAATAGTCCAGATAACTTATCATTGATGTTTTACCTTCTGAGGGCATATGCTCTTCCAGATCTCACAGATGTGAGTGGAAGAATGGCCCAGATGATTCAATTTATATCATAAAAATGTTTTCTGTGCAGGTTGATATCAGATGATATGATTGTTATGGAGACTGTATATCTCCAGACAATAGATGTATACTACTATGGTGGATGTGTTCCACTGATTGTGACTATATGTCACTGATCAAGTATCTGTGTGCTACTTGGTGTGGCCGTGTACCATTGGATTATAGTTGTGTACTACTATCGATAGACACAACTGTGTTCTATTGAATGACATTGTTCCGATTGCCTTGAAAACTATCAATAGTGTTGGAAATGATTATCAGCTAGATGGATGATCAATGGATAGAGATTCCCCAGACAAAAAATGGTCCAGGAACATATGTTCGGATTAGAAGAAAGGCTCTTGTGTCACTCTGTGGAGTGAGTGACTTATCCAACATCATGTTTGATTACTCAGATGGAGTATGGTTTCGAGAGATGATGCAACTGATGACACTGATAGTGATGATGGTGCTCATGATCTAATCATGAGATAGTCTATACGACTATGTTGATGCTACTGGGTGAATGGTATGTTTGTGCTCAAGACCATTACCTTCAATACCTCCCTAGCTAGGAGGGAGTGTTGATATTATGGTAGTTGCAGGAGGTATTTACCCCCACATGTAAAATTGACGAGAATAGAATATTCCGGGAAGCAAGAAGAAACCCTAACTAGTTGGTTAATAACCCTAGAAGACAAGTCGGCTCAAGAGGATAATTTGTATTAGGTTATTAGCCTCCAAGAGAAGAAGTTGGCTAAAGGAAATGTTATATACTAAGTAAATTGGCACCCATAATGAGAAGTCGGCCTAGGCAGTCTGCCAGAAATAGTATAAATACAAGAGGCCAATCTTCATTCTGGCAAGTATTCTTAGAACTGTAGAAGCACACTTGTGCGCACTGCAGTTGGCCAATTTGTGCGCAAGTTTGGAGAAGAGTTGCTGTTGTAGCTGCTGCAACTAACAGATTTCGGTTTTGGCTTGGACTCTCTCTTGGTTATGGTTTGGACTCACCGATCAACTCTTGTTACTCTTGCTTGGTGTGCCACCTTTGTTTGGCTATCTAGCCTAGGTTTTGCTTCCGGAATGATTCTCTGTCAAGGTTAAGGTGCTCGGGGGTGGCTTCGGCCTATAGTTGGGTGTCAATATTGCTATATTGTCTATGGTTAAATGAGCACATCCATTACTTTCTAACATGGATGTTCTTGAGATTCCATCATATCATGATCTTTTGAAATTTCATCATCAGGGTTAACTGTAACTTCCTTCACGGGTTCTACAACTCTGGAGCTACATGTTCTTCTTCATATACTTCTTCAAGATGACATTTCCTTGATCTCTTGTGTGTTGCATCTTCATCAAAGGTTACATCTCTGATGATCTCAATATGATGGTAACCTGGTATGTAAATTCTGAAGGCCTTAGAGACCTCACATTATCCAACAAATATTCCCTTCTTTCCCAAGGGATCCAACTTAGTTCTATTTTATTTTGGAATGTGTACAAATACTGGACAACCAAATATTTTAAGATGGCTTTCTTCTGGCTTCTTTCCGATGAACATTTCTTTGGGGGTTTTGAATCCAAGTGCACTATGGGATAATCAGTTTTGGACATAAATTGTTGTTCTTGCTGCTTCACCCCATAAGTACATTGGAAGATCTTGATCGTGAATCATAGTCTTTACTGCTTCCATAATTGTTCTATTCTTTCTTTCTGCTACACCATTTTGTTGAGGATTATAGGGAGTGGCGAGCTCCCTCTTAATCCCGACATCTTTGCAAAAGCTTCCAAATTCATTTGAGGTGTACTCTCCTCCATTATCTGACCCGAGTATCTTGATTTTTCTTTCGAAGATATTTTCTATCAAGGTTTTGAATTCCTTGAACTTTTCGAGTACTTCATCTTTGGATTTCAAGAAATAAATCCAAGACTTACGAGAGTAATCATCAATACATGATACATAGTATACATACCCGCTTAGAGAGGTTGATGGCATTGGATCGCATACATCTGAGTGGATGAATTCCAAGATTATTTCTTCTTTACTGTCACTCTTTGGGAAATGATTCTTTATGTTCTTTCCTTGTGCACATCTGTTGCATACACTTTCATGATCAATCTTAAATTCTGGTAAACCTGTGGCTACCTTGCTTACATATGGTAAAGATTTGTAGTTGATGTGAGCTAGTCTCTATGCCAAAGTTCATAAGGACTTTCAATAGAGTGAGTTAAAGCTACATCTGAGTGACCTTTTAACTTGTACAAACCTCCTTCTTCTATTCCAATAACAACTACATCTTCTATAGTTTTTCCTTTAGGCCACATAAGAACTTCACTATCTATGAATGCAACCCTGAAACCTTTCTTATATAGGGCTGAGATAGAAAGTAAGTTCTTTGTCAAAACTGGTACATAGAGTACATCCTTCATTCCATCAGAGTTCTTGAATCCCATTTGTAGGTGGATTCTCCCATTCCTTTGATAGGGTACTGATAATCATATCCAAGTGAAACTTTTGAGGGAAGTCCTTTTCTGTAAGGCTAGAGAGAATGTCTTTCTGACCTGTCATGTGCTAGGAGGCACCACTATCTGTGAGTCAAGTATCCTCTCTAGGTATCCCAGATCTTGAGAGGGCAGAGAACAAAACATAATCTTCAATTTCTTCTTTGGTCAACTACTTGGGTGGCTGATCATCTTCGGTTAGATGGGCATGATGTCTTTTGTTATTTCTCTTCTTGTATTCTTCCTTTCTGGCAGGATAGTTTTTAGAAATGTGTCCCATCTTATCACAATGATAACATTGATAAGAGGATAAGTCTTTTCCCTTTCTTTGATTCTTATGATATTTCTGTTATCTCTTTGGAGGGTTAGATTCTTTATGAAAGTGGGTGAATCTCTTTGGAGAGTGAGATTCTTTATGCAGGTCTGTCTCCTTTTGGAAATGCGACCTTTTCTTTCCTCCTTTAGCATGAACAACTAGGGCTTGATCTTCATCCCCTAATAGTATGACTTCTCTGTTGGCCACTCTTGCTTCTTCTTGAACACATTCTTCCCATAAACTGTCAAATTGGAGTTTCTCTTTTCTTGCACAAATTGTTTGGATGAAGGCATCCCAAGCTCTTGTGAGACCATTAAGAGTTGTCATTATGAGTTCATCTTCATCTAAGTTGTCTCCAATTGGTTCTAACTGTTCCTTGAATTGAGAAACCCTATAGAAATAGTCTTGAACCGTTTCTCCTTTCTGCATCTTTGTATTCTTGAGTTGGGTTCTCAGATTCATCTTCTGGTCGATGTTCTTTCCTTCATACATTCTGGTTAGGGAATCAAACATATGTTTTGGAGTATTCTTAGAAGACACTTGACAAATCAAGTGGTCTTTAATGGAATATGCATTTATTCTTTTGGCCCTAATCATATCCTTCTTGTACTTCTCTTTGGCTGCTTCTTCTTCGGGTTTCGATACATTTTCTTTTATGAATTTTGCAAGGTCCTTATCTTCAAGAAGGAGTCCAATTCTATACTTCCAGGTACAAAATTTTTCCACACCTTCTAACTTGTCAACAAGCTTGGTGCTTGCAAACATCTTGATTTGGAGCTAGGAAAATTACCAGAAAATGAAAGTGCTCGAAAAATTAATCTGAACTTACCAGGTGGTGCACTGGGCTGAGGCAAGTTGGCTAGAGCTATCTGTTTCAGAAACTTCCAAGTTTTACACGTTGAAACTTGACCTCCTCACTTTTGGACTGGTACTTCTAGTACTGGTTTTGGGTCAGAAATTCCTCTTCAATAAAAAGTCCTAATTTCCTTGTATGACAACAATGACGTTTTTAGATACCCTGTGAAATGTGCTCTATTCAGTCAAGCTCTGATACTGTTGTAACATATATCAAAATTGCTCTACTCAGTATTTTTAATCCTAAGTTTCCTTTGGGGTTCTTCGTACTGTTTACAGGTAGTAGCTAGGAATCCCATAAGTTTCAACAGTATTGTGATTCTATCTCTCGATTTCCATTTCATGATTGGGTATGTGGCAATAAGCCCGGTCTTAAACTTTTTCCGATTCTCTAAAACTCTCTTGCTAAGAGAGGCATGTGCATTTTGAACTTTGATGGGTGGAAGTTCTCACTATTGAAAATGTTGATTATACATTGGCTCCGTCATGCTTGTGACTATTCTTGAGAGCCAGCCTAAATCACTGAACAAGGAAGTTACGATTTGCATGTTTTTATGCGGGCATTCAATGTTGGTAGTGTCGTATGCGATATTGCATGCTGCTTGTTTGTCGTCTGCCAAATCACTTACTCCTAAGACTTCAGACGCAGAGAGTATGTGGTTCCTATCGGCAATATGTTTCCAGCAGGGAATGAGTTTTCTAGAGTTTTTGTGGGTTAGTCATGGAAGTTTTCAACAATGCTGGAATGACCTGTCTGGATTTTATGCGTGCGAACAGTGGGATGTACTTCCCATGGATCGTACTTATGTTCCTCTAACAGTTGTTTATTCACATAAAATAGGACGGGCAAAACCTTGGCATATTGCATGGGCATGGTGCATATGGTGAAGTCTTAGACAAACGATGGCGTAGTGATCTTAATGTTCGCTCGATCAAAACCTCCGAGAACGATGATCCTCTTATCAGTGCTATTGATGTTGAGAACCCTCCGAGGTGGTATGTATGGATAGGCTAAGCCAGGAATATTGTGAACTTTAATGTGGAGAACTGATATTCATGGAAACTTGACGACAAATAGGTATCCTCAAGACAACTTCGACCGCCTCTGGACATCAGGTTTAAAGGTGAATGTTATAAATACAAGTCTTTTAAAGTCTGTAATTTTGGAAGACTTTATTTCAACAAACGATACCAAAGGCCTTCCTCCAATGGCTGTCATGCAAACGACGTGCGTTGTAAACCCAGATCTTTCTACGTCAAGATAAATGGTGAAGGATGGTCTATTCTCCTGCCAAATTTTTCTGCCGTGGAGTTTACATTCCTATTTAATGCATCGAAGACTTTAGATTTCTCTCTGCTCCGAGAGACTGACTCTGCCCTTTCCCCCTATAATCAACGCTTATGAGTACTACGGCCTCGTTGAAACGGAACAAGCCACATATTGACGCTCTTGACGCTATCAAAAAATAGGTTTGACGTTAAAGATTGGATGATAGATCCATGTTAGTTGACCCGGAATTAGCTGCGATGACAACTCTTAGGCCATAAGAGTCTCTCAACCAAATTTGTCGTGAAAGAATCTATCAGACTCCGCGGACTGGCTAACCGACATATGGCAGAAGCGTTTCTTCATAATAGAATAAAACTCCCATGGAAATAATACGTTTTCTGCACGATTCAGCCCGAAGAGGATTACCAGGGCAACTGACAAAATAATCCGTTGTATACAGCTTTGGAATTGTATTGTTGGAGCTTCTGACGGTTAGAAAGCCTGTGACGAAGATATGATGAAAAGGTAATGAGAGTTGCAGGATACAGAGAGAGACAACAACGCATTCTCAGGACAAAGGAATAGCGGTTTCTAGAAATCAAGGCTCAAATCAAAGATCCAGAAATATATTACGGGCCATGGAAAAAATGAGGTTTTAGCAGTGGCTCTGCTTCACATCTGGTGGTACAGATATTGGCGGTTTCTTCCTGGATAAACTCAGATACAGGGATATGGTTTCCCTGAGACTTGTGTTGGTGCAACCTTCTCTAAATGGGATGATACGACTGATGGTCGTGTTGGTCCTCCACTTCCCTGTTCTTATGTTAAGCTGATTAATTGGGAAGGAGGTGCGTATTTGACGTCAGATTCACCAAGGACGCAAGGAGAAAGTTGATTTCGTGTGATTGTAGTCGTGATAAGAAATATGGCAGCTGATCCGCCCCTATAACAATCTCGTCCAGATCTCTCAATCTGTCGTCGCTTCAATCGCATTTCTCTGTTTATCACGCTTCGTGAGGAAATATGGCATTAAAAGATTTCTGTTTCTAGACCAACTCTGTGACGATAGCAACAGAGTCCGCCATGGATACACGAGAGAATTAAATAGCGCGTATAGATTTGCT
>SNQJ01S0057233.1:0-30916 GCA_010110895.2 Picea sitchensis
ATGATAAGGAAGTTTTTGCTGGGTTTTCTTCCCCTAGAGGGTTTCCCAGGATAAATGTTGTGTCTATTGTGGATGTGTATTTATCAGTGATCTTGTTCATATTATGCTCTTATCTTATGAAATGCAAAGAACTATAATATCAACATAAAACATTAACAAAGAAATCTTCTACAGGGCAAAGAATCAATATCATTTAACCAAAGCAGGTCAAGAATATGTGGTTCATGCTCATCATGTAAAGACAAATAAAACTCTTCAAACTATGGAACAATTAAGAAAGGAAGCTCAAGCAAGAAATAAACCTATAATTGTTTAAAATCAAGTAATAGATCTTAAGCAAGAACAGGTGATGATTGTAGAATGGAAAATCAATCACAGTTTTCTTCAAGATAAGCTATTGTCGTGCAAATATTACAAACATATGAGCTCATTTGCAGTCATATTTTTTATGCTATCATTAGTAATGTTGTCTACATGGATGATAGTGGCTTCAGTAAGATGTGAAAGGGTACAAATGGCTAACAAAATACTGTCAGTTGTCATGATTGTGTTACAATTGATCTTGATGAGACAGGTGCATAGGACAAAGTTAAAAGGTAGATAACAAGTCGGGTGGCATATCCCGAGCTTGATGATTGGTCAGTAAACTTTTGTGGGACCAAAAGGTATTTAGTGGGGAGGTATGATCCAGAATTGGATCCAGGAGCTTGATGGGGCTCAAAAAGGTCTAAAAATCAAAATTATCAGAATGGCTTCAAAATGAATGTGTCCGTATACCTTGTTGATATGAACCCATTGCAACTTGAACAGGCTCCAATGGACATCGTATGCTCCTGATCTAGCGATCTATTTGTTTTTCCAAACAGGAAAAAAATGATGACTGTACAATCCATATAGTTTCCACGTGGCAGCTGACTATACAGGTCGTACGGTCGTACAACTGACGTGGTAGACACAATCGACATTGACGTGGTAGCATCTGGAGGTGACACGTGGTAGGTTGAATGGGCGTATGGATGGGTGATGTGGACAGGTACATAGGACCAATCAAGGAGTGACACATGTCACCCTTGCAGCAGTGACACGTGGCACATCCATACGGATGACATGGAAGTTATGTACAATCTGTACAACATGTGGCAATGACATGGAAGGTACAGTGGCAGTGACTGGGTTTATAGCTCAGTAGACAAGTGGACCATTGGGCGTTTGACATGTAGCATTATTCTCAGCAAATGGTGTGGTGCCACGTGGCCCAAACATGGGAAACATTGTTTTGGAGTCTATGGGTTTTGACCCTGTGACCTATTGAGGTGCCAAGGTTTTGCATAGGTTGGGCTACCAACCCACCTATCGGGTGGGTCTTAACACCTTATGGTGCAACTTTTATTTAAAGTTGTGTGGGGTGTCATTTGGCAGAGTTTAGGGTTGGGGCTAGGCCCCAACCCCTAAAGGATATCCACATGACTGTCTAAACGTGACCACTAGCCCAGATGTCATACCCATTGGCGTGTGTTAGCACTAGAAGTCACCTCTGAATTGCAGCAGAGGTAATTCCAGTACCCATCAATTTTTATGTCACAATGAATAAATTTAAGGGTGGTTAAATGGAGGCAAACTCAAGAAAATATTTCTTTAACTCAGAAAACTGGACTGATATGCACAGGAAAAGGACGTCTTGATCTAACTTCAGTAAATAAGTTGTAGTAAGGTTGAGTAGGGGGCAGAACTTGAGGAGAAAATGTAAAGGTCTGCTATGGACATCCGGTCTTCCAGCAGCCCAAGGAGGAAAAGATTTGAATATAAGATCCTCTTGGATCCAAAACTTCAAGAAAATGAAGACGTTGTAAAAATAATGTAATAAAACAATCATCATAACATGATTACAACAACTCGACTGGATCATCCATGCCCGAGCCTTCAATATCAAAGGAAAAAGAGGTGGAAAAGAAAGTTGACTTTCATTAAACAAGAAGTCTCAAATTACAATACATAACCAAAGAACCAGAGGCTTTGCTAAAAATTTACATGCGGGAGCTTAGATCTACCATCGAAACTAAACAAAATGGAAAAATTGCCTACATATACTCTGAACTGGCTCGAAATGCCTGAGATGTGATCATGTCATGCGTTCAAAACTTTGCGTTGATGAGATTCTTTGTCAGGCTGCACATGCAGACATAGGTCAGACTGCCCATGCAGTATTCTATCAGACGCAATCTCTGTCAAACTATACTGACAGTCTTCTTCCATGATTTGTCCCTCTCTAACCTTCTATTTATGGAAGGAGATGATGTCTCACCCACCTCCCTTGTTTTCATTAACTGCTTCATCAAGATCTGAGCGGGTAGAGTTAATGCCTACACTTAGAAGTTGTGGCGGCCTCTCCTTCATCATTTGTACTTTGTTGGATGCTTACAGGGAAGACGGGAAGGTGGACGAAGCTGGAGCTGGCGAGGAATCGACGAGGTGATAGGAGGCCATTTGGAAAGATGCAGCTGTGCAATGATGATTGGAAGAGCATGGACAACAAGATGTTGGTGCTGATATGTAAAGGAGTAGAGGTGATGTGGCACGGGAAGGTGACATGGAGGCAGAAAGGAGGTTGTAGTGGGGACAAAAATGACACAGGTGGAAGCAATGCAGGAGACATGTGTCGCGAAGCAAGTGGAGGAGGTATAAAAGAGATGTGACATGAGGCGGGAGTAGGGTACACATTGCAGGTGGTGATAAGCGACACAGGAAAGAGGGGATGTGATGGGCAGAGAGATGAGTGAGTGGAGGACAAGTGTTGGTAGGAAACGAGGGCAGTAAGTGGTCTACTCAGAGGTGGGGGGGAGGTGGTAAGAGGTTTTGAGCAAGGGGGGGGGGGTCCAAGTTTTAAAGGTAGAATGTCAGGGGGGGGTTCAACTTTGGCTGAGTGTTGTAGATATGAGCATGCCAAGATTGACAACTCAGATTTGCGTGCCTCATAACACATCACACCAAACCATCACATCAACCTTGGAGGACTTAGGATAAATACAAAATGTGGGTTTTTAAGCCCCTGACCTTTACATTTTCTCCTCAAGTTCTGCCCCCTACTCACCCTTACTACAAATTACTAACCAAAGTTAGATCAAGGTCTCTGCCATTAGGTTCAACTTGTGATCAATTATCTTGACTTGTAACTGGACGTCATTGAGCTGAAAGAATATCTATTGGTGTGCTTCATGATGTTCAACAATAACTTGATCCATCAGTATTTATAAATTCCAATATATGTTCACTATTTTCAAATATTGAGAGTTATGTTCCCTAATGTTTCGTGTATCTAGAATCCATGAGCTGGTGGATTGGAACACCTCCTTTCCAGAGATGAAGTTCCTCAGGACACGGACGTCAGCTTCAACAAGATCAATTTCATCTCTTATATCAGGTGGATTATGGGATTGGTAAGCTTTAGTGGGATAGTCAACAACAAATATGAGATGAGAGCCAGAGTGACCACGATTTCAGCGTGAGGAACATCCTCAAGCATGAATGGTTCCTCTAGCCATTGTAACAGAGAGACATAGATGAGGTGAAAAGAACAGGGAAAGGGAACGAGTAGAGAAACAAACAATAAACTGAGGAGGGAGAAATTGCAAGTAGAGAAGAGGTGGAAAAGGGTGGTGCGAACAAGTGTGAGTTTAAGGTACCAGATCTATTATAATAGAAAAAAATAGAAATATTGTAGAGAATAACAACAAAATAACACAAATATGAAAGTAAAACACGAAAATAATACCTTTATTAATAGGACACAATGTTCACTTGCCTCTTACAGGGGGGAACCTCCAATAAAGAAACACTCTATTGCAATAATTCTCAAGACAAAAGCTTCGCATTCCCTCGACTCTTATTTATACTAAATCCATATACCAAAGGAACAATCTAGAGGAATATATTTCAAGAAGTGGAAGATTCTATTAGGTCTTCTTACATTTGACTTATTCTTCCTTATTACTAGGACTTATTAATAAAAATATTTATTACATGGTGTTACATAATATTTTTTTGCAACTGACGATGTTCACTTATATTCTATCATCCAATGCATAAAAGTCTTGATTGTTGAAGAAGAACCTTTCTTTGAAAGAAGGAAAACATGTAAAAAAGGGTCATTAAAGCCCTATTTCAAGAGAGTGTCACATGTTTCACCATTGCAACAAGAGACAACCTCAAGTGTCACATTTTTCACCACTGTAGGGTGCGACAATGTCTCATTTTTCACCACTACAGGGTGTGACACTGTCTAAAAGAGGAGAAAAAGATGAAATTTGTGAAGTTTCTAGAAGATAAGCTTCGGATATGAGGTGTCCTTCAATTGGTTTGGATCTTAACTGTACTCCCGATTTGGGGAGATGCTAACCTCTCATCCTAACCTCCTTTTCAATCTATAAAAGGGACCTTCTCTCATAAGGAAATGCTAATATTTAATGGAGAATAATGGTTGATAGCTTTTTTCTTCTGGTTTTTGATTAGAATATTGTTAGCATTTCTTTGGCCTTGGGAGATTCAATCTAATCTAAAGTAGTCAATTGATGGTGATGGATCTCATGGATGAATTGTGGGTATTGGATCAATGAACTTGTTGGAAGGAGCTTCACAACACCAAGGCATTGGTTGTAAATCTTACACTATTTATCAATACAATAACATATTCTCTTTACTATAAATATTGTTAATTATCTTTATTACATTTCTCCTTGGTCATTTGTATAGATTTGTCAAAATATTATTGTTTCTTTTGTTGGTTAGTTTGTGTCCTTACATAGGTTTATATCTCAAAGCTTTGGATTAAGATGGGAGCTACAATTAGTAAGGACGACCTTCAGTGAAAAGGTAAGAGTTTAGTCTTTACTTGTTAATATTTAAATTGTATGAATCTAAGGAAATAAACATGTTATGTGTTGTTTTGTTCTAGTTTTGGGTTCCCAAACTAGGGAGATTGGTTTGTGTCCGCATAAATGAATTTTTCCATAAACACATGGAAAATATATTATTTTGCCTACATGATGGGTTAGGAAGGTTAGGTCCCTAAAATTCCCTCCACATTAAAAATAACCTTGTCCTCAAGGCTTGAGATGGGGAAATTGTTGCAGAATGGTGATCAACTCCCAGGTGGCATCTTTTGGCTATGTGTCTTTCCACTGAACTAGAACTTCCTTGATAATGTGCTGGTGGAGACAACACTCACGTTGGTCCAGGACTGCTTGTGGTTGTAACTAAATGGAACCTTATTCATCCCACTCAGAGAGACTGGTCTGAGTATGGAACTTAGTGCCAATCACTTTCTTTTAGAAGAAAACGTGAAAAATAGGGTGGAGCTTAGAGTGACTGGGAAACTTTAACTAGTAGGCAATGACCCCATGTGCTTGAGAATACAATATGGACCATAGAATTTGGGGTGAGTTTCTGACAGTGTTGGGATTTGAGTGACGTCTTCTTATAAGGTTGTAGGCAAAGAACCACCTGGTCCCATTCAGAAAATCCACGTTCAAAACATCCCTGATCTGCTTCTTGTTTCATGTGATTCTGAGCCATGGCCAAATTTTCTTTGAGAGTACGAAGGATGGTCATGTGGACCGTAAGAGTTTGATCCACTTGTTGAACCTTGGAAATGCCTAGAATGTATGATATAAATGAAGGTGGAAGTTGTCCATAAATTGCTTCAAAGGGAATCATTTGAGTGGTGGTGTGGTAAGAAGTGTTGTACCACCATTCAACAAGAGGTAAACATTGAACCCATTGATTTTATATGTCATTTACAAAACACCTCATATAGGTTTCCAAACACTTGTTGAATACTTCAGTTTCGTCATCAGTTTGAGGATGATATGTTATGTTGAGGTGTAATTGGGTTCCCTGGAGTCGGAACAATTATTTCTAGAAAGTGTTGGTGAAAGTGGAATCATGATAAAAAACAATAGAATGAGGCATGCCATAGAGTTTGAAGATATCATCATTAAAAATTTGAGCTATAGTGGAGCCAGTGAACGGGTTTTGAACAACACAAAAATGAGCATATTTGGAAAGACGATCCATTACTACCATCATGGATGACTTATTTCCTAATTTAGGTAAGACAACAATGAATTCCATAGAAATATTTGTCCAAATAGTAGGTGGGATCAAAAGCGGTTGGAGTGTTCCTGGGGATTTGACTGTCTCTCCCTTATTGTTTTGACATGTATCACATTCAAACGCCAAAGGTGTGAATGTCCTATTTCATACCATCCCAGAAAAAAAAAATGTTTGACTCGTTCATATGTTTTGGTAAAACCAAAATTCCTAGTTGTAGGTGAAGAATGAAACTTAGAGAGCACGGTGGATTTAAGGTTCAACGATTTGCTTAAATATAGGAGATGTTTATAATGAAGCTCTTCCTAGTGCCATGAGTACCCTGGACCATCTTGTGGATCCTACTAAATTTTTTGGATCAGTCTTGAAATTTTGGGCTCTTGCAACCATTCATGGTGAACCTCCTAAACCCAATTTGTGATAATGAATGGGAGGGAAAAACGACACCCATCCTCTTGATATTTCCTGGAAAGGGCATCAACCACCACATTTTATTTTCATTTTTTGTATATGATCTCATAATCATATCCAAACATCTTGTTTATCCATTTTTGTTGCACTAGGGAAGAAATTCTTTGTTCTATAAAATAATTGAGGCTTTGATGATCAATTTTGATTTGGAAGTGTTTCCCCAAGAGATAAGGATGCTAAAGATCCATAGCATGAAGAATAGACAACATTTCCTTTTCATAGGAGGCCTAGCCCAAATGGTGCTCAGACAATTGTTTTCTAGTGAAAGCCAAAGGTCTACCATCTTGCATGAGAAAATCCCCAATGCCTTTCCCCTAGGCATCACATTCCAGTACAAAGGTCTTTTTTAAGTCAGGGAGAGACAGAACCAAAGTATTTCACATAGTCACTTTCAAAGATTCAAAGGCATGGTCGACTGCTGGATTTTAACTGGAATAATTGTTTTTAAGGAGCGTTGTGAGAGGAGATGAAATTTTTCCATAATTCTTAAGAAACTTGCAATAATATCCCATCAAACTCAAGAAGCCACATATACTTTTAAGATTTTTCTGGCATGGCCAATACTTCATAGATTCAATTTTCTTTGTATCTACCAGGACACCATCCTTGCCGACAATATATCCTAGGTTCTCAATTTCAGAGGCGCCAAAGGCACATTTATATTGCTTAAGATTTTTTTTGTGTTGAGACAGTATCTAGAGGACTTGATCCACATGGGTGAGACGTGCTTGCCAATTTTTTATATAGATGAGAATATCATCAAAGAAAACCAAGACAAAATGAAGAAAGAAAGGATGTAAGACATGATTCATGAGACTTTGAAAAGTGGAGGGAGCATTACAGAGGCCAAATGGAATAACCAAGAACTCATAGTGACCCTCATGAGTTTTGAATGTAGTCTTGAGAATGTGTTCTTATTTCATACAAATATGGTGGTAGCCAGAGTGGAGATCAAGTTTGGTAAAATATTGGGGCACCACTTAATTCATCCAAAATGTCATAAATGATAGGAATGGGAAATTTGTCTTTGATGGTGAGTTTTTTGAGACCTTGAAAATTAGGACACATGCAACAAGTACCTTGTTTCTTGAGTACCATGAATACTGGAGAAGAATATGGCTTAATATTGGGACGGATGACAATGATTTCTAGCAATTCTTGAACAATATCCTCAATTTCATTCTTTTGGGCGAAGGGATGACGATAAGGGAAAAAATTTGGAGGAATACTACCTGGAACAACATGAATGGAATGATCATGGGAACAATGAGAAGGTGGAAGTCCCTACGGGTTTTGAAACACAACTTGGTCTCAAGAGAGGATAGATTGGAGGTCGGGATGTATAGAGGGTGTTTCAACCACCTGAATGGAATGAAGTTGGAAATAATTCTAAAATGACCTTTTCTGATGATATTTTCCATTCGGTGGGAAATGATGATCTTTTGTGACCCTGTTGTGATGCCTTGGAACTAGTGTTGTTGGCCCTCTTGCTAGAATTGCATGGTTAATTTATGGAAATCCATGGTGATAGGGTCGAGAGTGCATAACCATTATGCACCAAGTACAATGTCAAAACCACCCATGTCAATAGAAAACATATGAGATTTCAGGTGATATTGACCAATTTGGAGGCACACATTTTCACAATGACCTCCACATTTCATGGAACCCCCATTGGAAATCATGATTTGGAAATTATTATCTGGAAATATATAGAAATTGACTTCTTTAGCAATGAGGTGATGGATAAAATTACGGGTGCTACCTCTGTCAACTAAAATGATGAATATCGGGTTCTTAATGTAGACAATTAATTTGAGGGTTTGGAGAGCAGAGAAAAATGTGAATGCATTGATGGAAATAAGTGGTTCAACTGGCGGTGGATTAGAGGATGGAGGAAGACCCTCTGGTGGGGGTAGCTCAAGTACATAAGACACATCTTCCCCGGAAAATACTTGTCATCACAATTATAACAAATACCCTTAAGTTGGTGTTCATCCATTTCATCTGGATTCAATATGTAGATCTTGATGGGAGTGGAAGGAGTGGCAGGAAGGGGGGGTTTAGGGAAAGGAATAAAGGGTGTTTTTTTTGTTTTGGAGGAGACAACTTGTTGTGCTTCCTTGGCCCATTTTGTATCTTCCAACCAAGTCTGGGGGTGAACCATGAGGACATGCCATGTATTTCATCCTTGAGGTCAACGATAAAGTATTCCCTGAAAAAATCATATGACATGCCCTCTGTTCTTAAAGCTAGCTGCCCAAAGGAAGCTATAAAATCTTCCACTAGGCCAATTTGTTTCAACTTGGTCAAATGGCCTAAATGATGGGGTTCAATGTAAAAGAGACCATAGAGCTATGAAACAAAATGTATCTAAGTCACATACCCTTGGTGTGCCTTTTTACACCATTGCCACCATTTCCATTATTCAAGATCCAAATGGAGAACACCATAACAGAGTTTGGCCAACTCATTGGTAATTCCATGAAAAGAGAAGTAATGTTACATTTGGGTGACCCCTCCTATGGGATCTAAGCCATAAAATCTGTTCACACCCACTCTAAGAAGGCATAGATCACGTTGAAATTGATGGGATGGAAAATTCTAGGAATTGGAGGAAGTGTCACCTTCGAGTTGCAAAGGTTGGTCATATGAGGTAAGGTCTCCAGGAATACTTAGCTTGGTGCATATATGGGAAGTGAAGGATTCAAGATGGGAAGAGAGGTCATGTTTTAGGGTTTCTATTTTGGTTCCTATGGTGGAATTCATTTTTGCATTGATGGTGGTAACATTGGCATTGAGTTGTCGCACTTCCTACTGTGTCTTAAAGAAAGTAGATGACAAGGTATTGATGTGTGATTCAAGGTCATGGATATGGGTGTGGGCCATGGTGAAAGGGGGTAGAGGAAAGAGGTAGGTGGGACCACATATAAAATGGGTTACAGGTGAAGGGTATCACAATGATTAGGGTGAAGAGGGGAATCCAATGGGGTAGGTCCCAAATAAGGGGGATGAAAGGGGGTCGGGACCATAGAGAAAAAAAATTTGAAAAATGATATGTATGATTGCGATAAGAACGAAAACAAGAAGCCAATGGGATAGGTCTCAAATAAGGGTGTGGGAAGCCCCCAAAATACTTTTTTTTTACTCCTGCAGAGTTATACTTCGATTTGAATAATACTGCAGTGGCGAAATGTCCAAATTCTTAACAAGAAGAAATGTATGGTAATTTTGAAACTCAAATGCAGGGGGAAAGGTTGCACGACAATATAGATTCTCTGTTTATTTTATGTTATGTTTCCATCCCTAGGGTTAGGGTATTGAGGGTTTATACAGACAAGGGTTTTCCCTGTGTTATAACTCTCTAATTTACATTCGAGGTCGAAAAGTAGTACTCGGCCCAATATCTGAGAGAACCAACTAAGGAGGCTAGATAGTACCCTTATCCGCACTACCTGATTACCCAAGTACTAGACAATATCTTCCTGAGTGTTATTCTTGGTGGAACTATAACAATCACGCAGTCGATCAATTTCTCTATGGAGGGTTCAAGGATACCTAGGTCATTCTGTATACAGGTGTTGTCTGATGCACTACCACTTGAAGGGGTACCAACAAGGGTTACATGGGTATCCAACAATGTGAGCTTAAGTATCTCTTGTATTTCCTACATGTATGCTTCCCCAATTGCAGATTTATGTGCTAAACAATAGATCACTGTAGTTTTAAGACGCTAGAATATGTCTCTACCCTAAAAAAAAATTAACCCACAATTTCATGCCAATAAATGTGCTCTGATACCACTTGTAAGGTACCAGATCTATTATAATAGAGAAAAAAATTATTGCAAAGAATAACAATGGAACAACACAATATATGAAACCACAACACCAAAATAATACCTTTATTGATAAGAAACAGTGTTCACTTGCCTCTTTGAGGGGGTAACCTCGAGTAAATGAGTTCTCTATTACAACAATTTCTCAAGAAAAAAACTTCTCATGCGGTCGACTCCTATTTATACTAAATCCATCTACCAAAAGAACAATCTAGAGGAATATATTTCTAGAAGTGGAAGCTTCTATTAGGTCTTCTTACATTTGAATTATTATTCCTTATTACTAGGCCTTATTAATATAAGCCTTTATTACATAGAAAATATATTATTCTACCTATGTGAGAGGTTAGGGAGACCAAGTCGCTAACAATGAGGGAGCCTTTGGGTGATAAATCCCTCATTTCTCCAATGCCATGAATTTAAGACAAGACCATAATGGTCTGAGAGCAGGGCCATAAGGGGAATGATGTTTGGAGGTGTAGTCATAATGGATTGCAAAGTACATAGGATGAGCCAAAATGAAGGCAGGTACCATCGAGACATCATTAGAGGAAGGCACCCAAGGGATAGATGATCAACAATGAAGAATGTCGTACATGCGATGGAGGGGGAGTTATATCCCATGCTGAGAGGTGATGGAGGTTGGTGTGGTTGGAAGGTGTTATTACACTAGGGTGATGCATAGTCACCTACCTCATTTTGTGGCCCCTTGTCTCGTTCCTTCCCCGTCACCCTATACGAGAGGGGCATGGTCTTCCTAGGACAGGGAAAGGAAGTCATAATGCAATGGGGAGTGGGGGACAAGTTCGAAGGAAATGTCCAGAGATTTTTTTATTTGTTGATGCCCTCATTTTCTATTCAATCAAAAATATTGTTGGTTGATCACTTCACATGCCAAGGTATGATGAATTTGACCTCAGATAGGAGATATTGGATTTTTTCCAAGGTGTTGGATAATCTCCAAATGCTGGGGATTTTACTTAAAGGAGATCCACATTGCAGTTTCCTGAGCATGTGAATGATAAGGTAAGAGTGTCATTATATGATGAGAATTTGATAGCGCTCTCTGAGGGAAATATTGAGTCCCTCTTCCAATGCTTGTAGCTCTACCATTTTATTTCTTTGTATTCCAATGAAACTTGCATATATTCTTATGATCCACCTGTGTTGTTATGAAAGGCTTCTCCATGACTGGTTGGGCTTGGATTTCCTTTGGAATCATCATCAAATTTGAGTTTGAGGAAGACGGCGAGAGGGGGAGACCAAGAGTAGGGAGGGGTGGATCTAAGGTCAGGGGGAATGGTAGTGGAGGTGGTGGTGGGGGAATAGAAGTTGATACTCTGGGGAACACTAAGATCCTATGGGGATAATTTCCAATCCTGGGGTGACCAAGTTGAAATTAACATTGTTTCCTTTATGTTCTTCTTGATTTTGAATATATGACAATTTCTTTCTTTCCAAATTTCCCATAAGAGAAAGCCATAAAGAAGCTACCATGATTACTTGACAATGGAGTTGGAATAGGTAGCAGGTTTCCAGTGAGCTATGGTTGCATTGAGGTTATCCCTTTCTCGATATGTTTATTCTGAAGAGGAGTGCTCCTTGGTCCCAGAGAGAAGAGGATAAAGGGAAATAGTTGAGCAAATGCTCCATTGATTCCTTGTTTTTTTTTGAAAAGGTGACAAAATGTTGTTCCATGGCATCGAAATTTGAGAAAATTTTCCCAGGTGAGAATTTTACCTTTCTTGAGCAGCGAAAGGAAGAAGGATACTTTTGGCCATAAATTATGAGCCCATATTTTTACCCAAAGATCTTGCGTTGGGAGATGTTGATCACCTGTGACGAGATGATAGTCCTCCTTGAGGGAAAAAAATCATGTATATTTATATCCCCATCTTAACCTATCATGTCATGTTTGTATATGAATTTTCCTCTTCAATAGGTCTTGCTCAAAAGTGCTACAATCTAGTTGAGGGGGGAGACAGTGCCATTTATCTTTGGGGATCCATATAAAGAAAGCATACACATGGAGAAATAAAAAGAAGAAACAATTTCACAAGACTTGATAACAGAGTTCATCCCAAATATGGACTACGTCTATGGGCCCACTTCTCATTGGAGAGGCCTTTATATTATCTTAGCAAAAATTGACATAAATACATGGAAATAACTCCATTATGCCGATGCCCTGAAACTCCATTATTTGTATCCAAATTATGACTACACCAATGGATTCGTGGCAAGAAATCGTGCAAAAATGACTATAATTTCATCAAATTCTATCACTGTCACCTCTAGGCCCCTCTCGAGCTCTCTATCTCAAAAAATGTACCACAACAATATGTACCATCTGCATTAATTGCAACTCTACATTGAAAATCGTGCCCATACCAGGGCCCGCAGATCCTTCCCTGGAAAATGGAAAGTGTCACTTTAAAAAAATTCTGGGGCAGACTTAACAAAGTCCTTCCCTTGGTGCATTGGCAACGATCTTGGTTTAATTTGGGGAGGTCTCGAGGTCAAACCCGCGGGGCTCCCCCGTTGGGAATTTTTTGTAAAATGTTTTAAATATAGTTTTAAAACTATATAAACCTCCTGCCTCAATTTTAATATGTCGTCCATTAGTTTGTTGGCAGCTAGCCAGTCCAGTGGCCCATTTTTTACTTTTGAATTTTTTACCCTATCCCTCATTGGGTATCCTAGCGACGCCACGCGGTGCCTAGTGATTGGGCCATGTGGTGCCTCCAAATTGGCTTCCTGGGGCCCAATCACCTACTGACGTTGTTTCCACATAGAATTTCACATGTCGTGCTGCAAGAGTTCCACGTGGAAGCCCCTGGGTGGTGCCACATGGCACCTCCTGGGAGTTCCACGTGTCACTTTTCCATTGGGCCATTTGGCAGCTCAAAAATGACAAATATACATGCCATGTGGTAGCCTCCCATGCTGCCACATCAACATACTGACATCATGATGATTTCATGCTGATAGCAGTAGTATGAACTGCCTTGATGACTTTTTACCAGTTTGACTAAAACTTTGATTGGCCATAACTTTGTCATCCATAATCTGTTTGAGGTTTCATTCGTGTTGTTGGAAATATATCAACTATCTCTTCGACTTGGTTCCATTTTTTCTAGGATTTGATGACTTCTGATTTTTTGCCTTTTGGATCCTCCTGGATCATTCCTCCTCACTAAGAAGCTTTTGTACCACCAAAATCCTTATCAATCAAAACATAGGTGAGGGAATTTCTCCCTCACTTTCCCCTTCTTGATCCACCGTTCTTTGCTTGGATGTGTGCCTTTAAGTCCCACTCAAAGATATTCAACATCACCCCTACACGAAGTCCTTGTCCTTCTATCTAGGATGATATCTTCCTTTAACTCATCCAAGTACCTAGGATCAAACTCATAAACTGAAGGTACTTAAACACTCTCCCTTTGATCCATGATCATTGGAGGCTCATAAATTTTCATCTTCTCCACATTCACAACTAAGTATATATGCATATATGGTTGTAGATCTAGGTAGAAATCATTTGGACCAATCTTTTCTAAGATGGTGAAGGGTCCATATCGGATGGGATTGAGCTTCTTTCCTTCACCCTTCAACCTATATTTGTTGATGTGAATCCATACTTTATCACCTTCTTGGAATTGATGATATATTCAATGCTTATCATGCCTTGCATTATACTAGGCTTGGCTCTTTTCCAATTGTTCCTAGACTATCTGGTGTACTTGCTGAATCCTTTGGATGAACTTGCATGCTTTGTATTCATCTGTTTGTTCACTTGAGTTGACATCTTTCCCAAATGGAAATTCCAAGGGAGTCTTAGGTAGATACCCAAAACATGTATCAAATGGTGAACTCTGGGTGGAAGAGTGCAAGGCTTGGTTGTATGCATGTTGGGCATAGTGCAACTACTCATCCCAAAGTTTAGGATGTTTGTTGCAGTAACCTCGAAGTAAATGAACCATTTTTTTTTTACCACCTCTATCTTTCCATTGGTCTGTGGATGGAAATGAGTAATCCTCTTCAACTTGGTGTCCATGAGTTGCCATAAAATTGTCCAAAATTACCCTAAAAATCGAGAATATCGATCAAAGATAATGGATGTGGACAACCCAAAATGAACCCATACATGTTGGAAGAACAAGTGAGTAGATTGCTCACATGGGAACTTCTTTTTACATTGCATCAAGATACACATCTTGTTAAACCTTTCCACTACTACATACAAGTAGTCATGACCCTTTCTAGACACAGGTAACCCCCCTAAAATATCCATTGAGATTCTCTCCCAAGGATGAGAAGGAACAAGAAGTGGTCTGTACATCCCCAATTTTCTACTAATGGGATTACAAGTTGAGTACAACACACACCCCTTTACATTCATGGTTAAAATTACTTTCATTTGACGAAAACATAACCCTTGCAAATGTACTACAATCATCTATACCAAAAAATTCCCAATTACAAGAGAAGTGTGTGCTTCTCTAATTACATGCACTCTCTCAATGGTAGGAATACAAAGTTTACCCAAAAGGTAGAGTAGTTATTCTTGCAAAAAACTATCTTCACCTGCAAACCATGGAAGAGCCTCTCACTTACATCTTTGAAGACTTCATCAATAACATATTGTTCAACATAACTGACATGAGCTAAGGAAGCATTATTCAAAACAATAGATGCAAAACTAGGAGGTCTAAAAATCATATATGCTCTCATGGAATCTGCACTGGTTCTGGTCCCAGTCTTGAATGGTTGTTGTAGGTCAAGTAGAGCTAGCACTGGTGTGGTGCTGATATTTTATCTCAAAGTGTCAAATTCCCTTTGTTGTCTTCCTTCCCACTTAAAGACATGTTTTATCTCAAGCATTCAATTCTTATGAAAAGGATCAAAAGCATTGAAAGCATTAGAATTATCAGGGTCTTTTGCTTTTACAACCGTAAGCACATGATTTTGGCTAGCATTTATAACTCTCTTAATTTGACCTCCACTAATAAGTGATGAGTTAGCTTCCATGTTATGAGCTCTAACAATATATTAAACTCCATGTTTTTTGAGATGGTCTTTGTTCTCTTTTTGAAAGAAGATAGTTTTTTTGTCATAAAGATAAGGACTCCCTAGTACAATACCACAAATATCCAAAGGAACCACATCCAAATCAGCCTCATATATCAACTAGGAAGAAATAGAAAACCTCAACCTACACTGTCTGGTAACATGGAGTTTTTCATTGTTAGACACCCAACCAAGAGGGTAATGTTTCTGGTGAGGTCTTGTGGTTAGTCCCAATTTTTTCACAATCTCTTCAAATATCAGGATAACTTGTGAGCCCGAATCAAACAGAGTTTACACTTTTGCGTGCTTTGTCACTATATTATGTGGGATAATTCACTTCTTCTTTTATCATTTGTGATAGATGGAATTGTAGAACTTGAACTAGAATGAGAGGAAACTTTACCTTGTAACCCAACTATTCTGATTTTCTATTCATCACCTGAATCAGAACCCTTTACCACCAAATTTGTTTGGTCTTAACTCTAGATGCAACTTCCAGCAATACTCATCATCATGCCCTTATTTCTCGCAATGAGTGCAAGAGGATTTTCCATCCTCTCTTTTGTTGTAGTTGTTGTCTTATCCTTCCTTTGCATTTTTCTTTGAAATGGTTTTTTGAATGCTTGGATGGTTTTTCTTCTTGTACATTATTTCCCTTCCTTTCAAGATGTGTTCATTCCACACACACTTCATATAAATTAGTGTTATTAAAAAACAAAAATGTGTGACGAATGTAACTGTGAAGTGCACCAATATATTTCATCAAAGTCTCTGGAGAGTATAAAGGAACACTTAATGCAAGTGCCTTTTTCCTAAACTCTTCAGTGAAACTATGAACATTTTGGCCTTGAATCTTTCTCAAAATTTTCCATTCCATCATGTATTTTTGTACATGACCCAATGGGTAGAATTGATTTTTTAATGCAGAAGTAAATTCAAAACATGAAAAAAGGAGTTTACCATTAAGTTCACTACTTTTCTGATTTTTTCTCTCCCGCCATACAAGGGATGTGCCTTCCAGCCGAAGAGAAGCCAAATGGATCTTCACCTCTTTCTCTTCGATCTGCTATACACGACAATGAACTTCGATCTGTCTAATCCAATTGTTCAACTTATCTACACTAGCTTCTCCATTAAACATGGGTAAATCAAATTTGACATCTAATTTCAATAATGGATTTTTAAAATCATTTCTCTGATGATAATTAGAATAATGAGAATGAGAGGAAGAAGAAGAGCTTGAACTAGAATATGGAGATGGAGTCTCGGGAGGATCTCCTTCAATTCTCCGGTTCTCCGCAGTAGCATCCTTTTCTCTATATTTCTTCTTCTTTTCCTTTGACACTTTCTTTTCATAATCTGCAAACAATTTTTCTACCATGTCTGACATCTGATAGAAAATCCTTGTGAAAATTATTTTCATACTTTGTACGAAGTTCTTCATCCCCCATTTTCTTTCTTCGAGTTACACATCCAATCTCTGGGTTGAAATTCTCAAGTTTTCCTTCACCCTCTTTGAGCTTGGCTCTAGTAAGCATCCACACTCACAATTCAAGTCAAAGAAAACTGCTCTGATACCAAAATGATCCAAGATATTTTATTCAATAACTATAACATGAATTGCATTAAAGAGCATAAACAAAGTGTATGTGCAACATATAAGAAGAAAACATGCACATGGAAAAATAGCAAGAAGAAACAATTGCACAAGACTTGATAACAAAGTCCTTCCCAAATATGTGCTACGTCTCTGGGCCACTTCTCACTGGAGGGACCTTTATACTATCTTAGAAAAAATTGGAATAAATACATGAAAATACCTCAATTATGGCGATGCCCTGAAAATTCACTGCTCATATCCAAATTTTGACTACACCAGTGGATTCGTGGCGAGAAATCATGCAAAAATGACTATAATTTCGTCAAATTTTGTCACTGTCACCTCTAGGCCCCTCTTGGGATCTCTGCCTAAAAAAAACATGGCATATCAATCTGTACCCTATGCAGTAATTGCAACTTTGCATTGAAATTTTTGCCCGTAATAGGTCCCACAGATCCTCCCTTGGCGGATGGAAAGTACTAGTTTAAATACAATTTTGGGGAAGACTTAACAAAGTCCTACCCTTGGCGCATTGACAACGGTCTTAGTTTAATATGGGGAGGTCTCAGAGTCAAACCCATGAGCCTCCCCCATTGGGCATTTTTTGTAACAATGTTTTAAATATAGTTTTAATCTATATAGTTTTAAAACTATAAGCCTCTCGCCACTATTTTAATATGTCATCTAGTAGTTTGTTGGTCGGAGGTCGGTCCAATGGCCCATTTTTTATTTTTAAATTTTTGACTCTATCCCTCATTGAAAATATGAGGGGCACCATGTGACGCCTTGTGATTGGGCCACGTGGCACCTTCGGATTGGCTTCCTGGGGCCAGTCACCCGTTGATGTTGCTTCCATGTAGATTGTCACGTGTCATGCTACAAGAGAACCACGTGACGACCCCTAGGTGGTGCCACATGGCACCTCCTCTAAGTGCCACATGTCACTTTTACATTGGGCCATTTGGCAGCTCGAAAATTCCAAATATGCATGCCACGTGGAAGCCTCGCATGCTGCCACATCAACATACCGACATCGGTAGTATGGACTACCCTGTTCACTTTTGACTAGTTTGACTGGACAAAACGTTTTCATCCAGAGTCCATTTGAGGTTTTGTTTGTGTTGTTGGAAAGTTCTCAATAAGCTCTTTGACTTGGTGTTATTTTCACTGAGATTTGAGGACTTCAAATTTTTGTCCTTTTGGATCCTCCTGGATCAAGATGGATCACATGAGGGAACCATTCTTCTCGGGAGAGACCAAATATGGGATGTGTTGAGTGATTTTTTAGATAGATATTCTGCAATCCTTTGTTGGTTTTGTGAGGAGATCCTGAAAGTATGACCAGTTCTTGTTCAATGGTGTTATGTTTTGTCAGATTGTTGCCATGTATATCCTTTATGGAGATGATACAATTATGATGCATGCGTTGTATCATCGATCTGTGGAAGAACTTGGAGTTTTTTCCCCTTCTTTGAGCCAACAAATTCATGATTTATGTTTCCAGAGAAGTTCCTCCTGATTCTCTAATTCATTGAGCTGGGATTGAAGTTGTTCTTCTTCCTTGATCAACTGTTTTGTTCTGTCTTTGTGGATCATGGCTTGTTGGATCCATTCCATCTGTGTAGAAATTTTCTTTTTCTCTTGGAATATATTGCCAAATTGTTCCTTGTTCCAAATTCTTAATTTTGGTTTGATTTATTTGAGTTTCTTTTGAAATTTGTACACTGGAGATCTAGAATTTGGATTGAATTTTTTCCACCAAGCTTTGATGTTTCTTTGGAAGTTGGGGTAGTTCAACCAAAATATTTTGAAATGGGAAGGTCAATCGAGGGGGCTTCCATGTAGGTCTAGGTTGAGCATAATTGTCGAATGATAAGAACCTCCATAGGGTAGAATAGTGGCCAAAGGATGAAGGAAATAAAGCAATATTGATTCGTAGGCCAGAAAGCAGTCTGGATGGGAGGTGACTCGATGTTGACCCCTTCTGCAGTTATTCCAAGTGAAGATTCCATTTGTAGTTTCAAGCTCCACCAGTTAATGGATTGAATGGTGTTAGAAAAGCATTGGGAGTCATGACCGAGCTTCCTTAGACCTCCCTTATTTTTAGTGAGAGAGGTAATGATATTAAAGTCTCCCTCGATGAAACAATGATGATTCAGAGTTAAGGGTTGCAGAAGTTGTAGGGAATTAAGGAAAGGAGTCTTGTTTGCAAGAGTGTTGGGGCCATAAATATTGGTTAGGAAGCCAATAGTGGAGGAACCTACAAGTTGAAATTGCACCGAAAGAGAGTGATTGGTGGAAAAGAAATTAGACAGAATGATTTCGATGGGGTTTTAGAGAAGGAGGAGATTGTTGACTACTCCTTGTGCATCTAGGGATATATCTTGGGATCCTGTCTAGGTGCGGGAGGTCAGGGATTGAAGAAGGATGTGGGGGCATTAAGTTTCTTGAATAATTACAACAAAGAGTTTTTCTTTAAGGATTTTTTGTTTGAGAAGCCTATGCTTGGTTTTTCCATTGAGGCCTCTAATATTCCATGAGATGACTTTCATGAGGAATGTGGGTATTTGGGTAAAAACTTGCTTTTCATTAGGGCTATGCATCCTGATTTTAGTAAGAATTATCCTATATCTTTGAGAAGTTGTTTATTGGTGCACCTACCTCTCTTTTTTCCCTCTTTGGGATTTTTTGGGGGAGCTGAAGAGGAGGGTTTGATGACTAGATATGGAACATAGGTCAGTCCTTTTTTTGTTGGTCCAATGAGAATTTGATTGTGTCCCAGCGCATCCTTCAAAATTTTAACTTGTTGCTCAAGGATTGAATTCAGGACTTTATGATTGTAGGCTGCTACAATGGATTTTAGATCAAGGTCCCCAAGGTCCATGTCCTTTCCACCATTAGAATCTAGTTTTTCCTCTGGGTCCTCCTTCATATATTCCTCGCCTTTTTGGTTGGTAGTTGTGTCTTGGCTCATGGTATTACGTCTCTTAGATTTGTCCTCTAATGGAGATTCCTATGTGGTGATATTGTCCTACAAAATTTCCTATTTTGGGTGAGTTGCCTTTCCTTCTCCTTCCTTGGGAAGGCTTTCAAAGTAATTGTGGGATTTGAAGCACCTGTTAGACAGTTACAGGTTGGGATTTCTTCTAGATTTTTTCCTGAATGAAACTTTGCTAAAAAACCTAAACATATTGAGTAGATGGGGGAGGGGGGTGGTTGCTTGGGAATTCAATGGGAAGTTTCCAAAGAGTCGGTCGTGTTCATGACAACGTCTCCAACTAAAATGGATATGTTCATAATCCATGGTTTGTACCCATTCATTTTCCTGGTAATAAAGACTAATTGAGTCTAGCATAGCTTTGGTGAGATTCATGTACACAAACATTTGAGCATAAGCTATGTAGCAGCCTGTCTTTGTGATTTTTGATGTTTTGATGAATTTTCCAAGAGTAATGCCAATGCCTTCAAGGATTTTCTCATCCCAAAACTCTTGTGGAAAGGAGTATAGTCGAATCTAGACTAGAAAAATAGTGAAATATTCCTTTTCAGGGATGAAACACTCTATCCAGGACCTGAAATGGAGACCTTCTGAATTAAAGAAGGGTCGTTTTCAAAAAACCTCCTCCAAGTTAGAGAAAATGACAACAAATAATCCATTTGATCCCAGCTTGAGGTCAATTTGACATTTGGGTTTCCAGATTGTTTGTATCCATTAGATGAAGGATTTCTTCATTGGCCAAATGCCCATGAACTTTCCTATGAAGGCTTGCTCCTACATGAATTGAATGTAGTTCCCCATTCTTTCTATTCTCACTTTGTATTTTGGATTTTCAAATGCTTTGGGTAGGCAACTAGTTGTGGATCTTTGGTTGTGAACTACTTGCTTTCTTTAATTTGGACTTGTCGGTTGACTTCTAGGAACCAAATGTTTTACTTTCTTAGAGTCAGATGGAGCATTGGTCTCTTGGGCATGATCTTATTGGGAGGAGGAGGGGCCACGAGGGATATTTTGACATCCTGCCATAATACGACTGTAGGTGGGAGCTTTGCTCCCACCTCTAGTTGAAGCCATGGAAAAGGAGGAAACTGTAAGGGTCAAAGAGGAGTACGTAAAAAACCTAAAGGTCAAAGAGTTCCAGAGCATTAATCATTCAAAATCCGATGTTAATGGATTGTTAACAATCATCATCATCATCATAATATTAAATCTTACTTTCTTTTAAAGTTTAAAAATTAAACTTGACATGATAAAAAAAAATCATTAACAACAAGATTAATTATTAAAAGTATTTTTCCAACATTAAAATTTTTAATATAAAATGAATATAATTAATATTTATAATATTTTTGTAAATATAGTGGCTCAACTATCTCAAATTGGGACAAACAAATTTATAAATTTTATAATACTTTAAAAATTAACAAATCTATTATAAAAGAATTTAAGTATAAAACGACAACACTTCTTTTGTCGGGGGCGGATATCTGAACCTTTATCAATATAAAGCTTAAATACGAATAAAATTTACGTACGCTTCATAACTTTTTTTTCCAGGAATAATTTTTTCTCAAATTTATAAAGCGTATAAACTTGTTTACAGCGACAACAGTTTGTCAAGAGGCATACAACCATGTTCAGAGAGGATCTGTTCACACAATGACCCTTGTGAGGCGTACAAATAGGTATAAAACCAACCACAATACAAGCTTGAGTCACGCATGTACAGTCCATGTAATACGAACGTGAACTCATTGAGAGAAATACAGATCAGAAGAGAATTTTATAAAAATAACAGTCCATAAACTGACAAAAGGAGGCCGATGACAGTCAAAAAATGTTGAAAGAGGTAATAAAACTCTCCTCCCCATTATCGCAATGGAAAACCGAGAGCCTTCCTGTCACTTCGCCAAGGGCTCGCTTGGAAAGAGCATCAGCATCTGAGTTATGGGACCTGGAAATGTGTTGGACCTTTATGTCTGAGAAGGAGTTGTAGAGCTCCCTGGTTTTCAGTTTCCAACCTTCAATGTGAATGGAGCGCAGATTGCATTGGAGATTTATCCAGTTTACGATTACACTCGAGTCTCCTAAAACAAGAAGATGGTTTATAGACCAGCAAGAGGCGAGATAGAGGGTAGCCCACAAACCCAAAATCTCGGCTTTGGTGTTTGTACCCGCTCCGCAGTTTAGAAACCAGTTAGTAACTCTCGAAGAGTGTGTTTTGAAGGTGCCTCCAGCCCCGCAGCAGAGGCCATTTGAGAGAGCCGCCCCATCAAAACAAGCAAGCGTGGAGCCATCGTTCAGCCTGAAATCGAGAGCTTTGTAAAAGATGGTTTTAGGAGATACCTACTGGAAATGGAAGGAAGCAAGAATACGGTGAAGAACTCCAATGGGGGAGGGGGGACGTCCCTCAAAGATCGCCCTATTACGTTCATTCCATGTCTGCCAACAGACATGAGCCACCAGAGAATGTGGGGCCGCAGCAAAAGATAACCAGGAAACTAAACAAGATATGAAGGAATCACCATTCCAGATCGTCGGGAGTGAGAAATGTTGGCTTAGAAGGTTCCATATGTTAGCTGTAAATGCACAATGTAGGAACAGGTGGGAGGAATCTTCGGACGCAGATCGGCAAAGAGTACATCGTCCAGGCCCGTTCCAGCCACGCTTGCGTAGAACCTCCCAAGTGAGCAGTTTGTTGTGTAAACAGAGCCAAAAAAACAGTTGAATCTTTAGAGGAAGCCGCCACTTCCAAACGGAGAGGAGCCACGGGGGGGCCGAAATCGATCCCTGAGAATGTAGGATCGCCGAATATACTTTCTTAACAGATATGGTGCCTGAAGCATCTCCGCCTGCCCAAAGAAGAGAGTCAGATTCTCTGTTTAAATCTATGCTAGCCGACCTCAGAGCTTTAGTGTAAGAATCCCATTCCAGAGCCAGAGGACCATCCAAATAAATCTCGCTGCTGTGTAACCAACCATCGGAAAAAGGAGGCGTCGGCACCTTTGAAATCGCTTGAGAAAGAGTTCTCAAATTTTTGGATGAAAGCTGCAATCTGAGAGTAGGTGAGAGGAGCGATCGGTTATCCAGACCGAGAATGTGATCTCTACCAATTTGTATCTCTTGGCCTGATCCAGGAAGCCAGCATAACCAGTGTAAAATAACAGGAGATGCCGAAACCAATCCCTTCCAACTTGGAGAGGCCCATCTTTGGATAAGAGAAGGCTTTCGCAGCCAAAGGAGGAGGGGTCGGGCGTTCAGATACTTGTCAGAAATAACTTGGTACCAGATACTTCCATGAGTGACCGCTCTCCAGAAAGAGCAGGCCAGAAGAGCAGTGTTGAAAATGGCCAGGTCTTTTAGTCCCCAGCCCCCCTCCTTTCAGGGTCTAGTAAGTAGATGCCAGTTGCAAAGGTGAAAATGACGCTTACCAGGAAGATCGTTCCACGGGAAGTTAAAAGAGAGTCTTTGAATTAAGATAATGATCCTGTTTGGAATCCGTTCAAGGGTCATCCAATAGACCGCAAGTCCTTCCAGAACTGATTTGACAAGTGTAAAACGACCCCCCAGGGAAAGCCACTTGTTTCCCCAATATCCAATTCTCCTTTCGAAAGAAGCCACCAGCCAGCTCCAGTCCGTAGAGGAGGATGCTCTCGGCAGCAGACTATAACCTAAGTATCGAAAGCCTTCATTCAAACTGAAGAAGGAGAAGGGGAGGACTGTCTTGAAAGTCAATAACTCTATATCAGATAAACCCCAATGGTGGACAAAAGATTTTGTAGAGTTTATGGACAGACCTGTGACTGAGCAGAACAAGTGAAGGACCTCCAGAATAATATGCCACTCCAAAGGTTTTGTTAAGGACATTAGGAGAATGTCATCCACAAACATGAGGTGAACAATTTTGAAAAACCTCGAAAACTTTATGCCAGAAATTTGGTGATCAGAGCTGTAATTTGAAAGGAGGAGGCTGAGGCTGTCCATAATTAAGATGAAAAGGTAGGGGGAGAGTGGGCATCCCTGACGGAGCCCTCTCTCACAATTGAAGAACCTAGATGCCTCTCCATTAATTAAAACCGCGAAATTTGCACTTGTTACACAAGAAAGGATCCAGTTTGTGAAGTTTTCTCCAAAGCCTGCTGATAGAAGAATAAGTCTCAAGTAACTCCAGTCGATACTGTCAAAAGCCTTTTTTAGGTCTATTTTCAGAATTAAAGCCTTTAAATTTTTTTTCTTGATGGAGTGGATGCATTCATGGGCAGCGCCGATGGCATCGTGAATCCTTCTGCCTTTTATGAATCCTAGCTGTTCGGCTGATAAATTTCTTTCCAGAATCGGTTTCATCCTGTTGGATATAACTTTAGAAACAACCTTGTAAATAAGGTTACACAGCGAAATTGGCCTGAAGTCGTTGAAAGAGACACAGTTGTTTTCCTTGGGGATAAGCACCAGGAATGTTGAGTTGAGGTTATTTGAGATCTTACCTTTGATTCGAGTGTCTTCGACCAGCTGAAGGAGATCCGTGCCCACCAGGTCGAAAAAATAGGAGAAAAACTCAACCGTCCAGCCGTCGGGGCCTGGACTCCTTTATTTTTTGAAGTGGTCCAATATATCTTTGAGCCCCTGAAGGGTGACAGGATTAAAAAGGGCGGAAGCTTCAGTGTTCGATACCATCCTTGGATAAAGTCTGGCCGCTGCAAATTTTTCGGGCAGATTTTGTTTAGTGTTGGACTTGTAGAACTTTTCAAAATAGTCTGTCGCCTCGACTTTAAGAGCTTCTTGACCACAGATCGATTCTGCCCCGAAGTTTTCAATAGACCAAATAAATTTCCTGTTTCGATTGAAACTGGCTAGAGTGTGAAAAAATTTAGTGTTTGAATCGCCCCACTGTAACCAAGTCGCGCGGCTTCGGAGCCTCCAGTGCTTTTCCTCCTCGATTAAAATGTAATTCCTGCTAGATTCCAGAGCTTTTAGTGAGTTTGTGTCTTCCAAAGAAAGGGCGGAAGTGACTGATAAGGAGATGAGTTTTTTAATTTCAGACTCCAGTATCAGCAGTCTAGCCGCCTCCTTGTCTTTTTTAATGTTGGACCAAGATTTTGAACGGTCTTTTAGCACCTTGAGCTTCCACACAATACGCCTTTGAGGGATGGGTTCTGAAAATAAGCATGGATCATTCCATACTGTTCTGACCAGGTCGGAGAAGTCGGGGGAGAGGAGCCAGTGTTGATTGAACTTGAAAGGGTATGAAAAATGGCGGAAAGGGAGGTTCAACTTCAAAAAGACAGGCGCATGGTCGGAAAAGTAGGGGTACTCCACCCATGTGGATGGGTAGCCCATGCCGGAAATAAAGCTATCGGAGATGAAAAAGCGGTCAAGGCGCCGGGCTATTGCTTCCAAACCAGATCTCCCATTTCGCCAAGAGGGGACAATTTTGTTGGGCAGAATGTCTATAAGATTCTTGGATGCAAAGAGGCCTTTGTAGAAGAGTGCATTTGGAACAATCGAAAATTTTCCTCCCCATTGTTCATCAGCGCTGAGTGTGATGTTTAAGTCACCTCCGAGGATGAGGTTTGGTAAATCCAGGATACCGCTAGATGCAAGCTGCGTCCAAAAAAGAGTTTTGTCTTTGCAGGGGCCGTAGACATTTAAAATTGCCAGCTCCTGGTTAGTAGCTGAACAACGACCCCTCAGTAATATTCCTCCACATGTCAAAAAAGGCACCAAGTCAAAGAATCCGGGATCCCATGCCACAAGCATGCCTCCCGAGTTGCCAATAGAGATGGCAACAACAGTGACCCAGGAGGGACGAAAGGAGTGGATAAAGTCTCTGGAGAAAGTATCGGACGATAGTGTTTCTTGAAGTAAGATGATATCAGGGGAGGAGTTCTCTAGAAGTTTGCGGAAGGCAGCAGACTTGAGGGTGCCTTCGAGCCCTCGAATGTTAAGTGAGAGAATCAACATTATTTGGTACGTTCTAAGGCCTTTGATGCTCTAAGGGCCTTTCCAACAGGTGCAGGGAAAGAGGGATCAGAGGGTTGGGCGAGTTTGTCTTCTTTCTTCTTCCTGGAGCTTCTTGTTTGCAGCGGAGAGAGTTCAACTCCGAGTCCTCGGGACCAAGTAACTGACTTTTTTTCTAAATCCTGTGGAAGGGAGGAGGAGGAGCTAGCACCGGAAGAAGATTGGTAGATATCTTTTCCTCGAAAAATAGGGAGTCGGGAGGATGGCTCCGGTATGAACTGAGGGGGAGGGGAAGAGTTTAAAGCCACCAAGAGTGATTCATCACTNGTGAGGGAAGGATTAGTAGGGAGGGAGGTGACGGGGTTCGGGTGGGGGAAGGTGCCAAGAGGTGATATTAATGAGGCCGGGGGCTGGGGGATCTCGGGTTCAGGAGGTGTAGGGCTAGAATGCTGGGAAGAGAGCACAAGTGAACTGTTAATGAGGTCCAGTTCAGCAGCATACAATGAGTTGTAGAGGGAAGGGAAAAGATTGAAAATCTTAGTGGTTAATGGCTCGGGTTGGCCCGGCAGGGGGGGAGAGGGAGGACGCGGGCGAGTAAAGGAGAAATCAAGAGAGGGATCTGCATCCAGGTACTCAGGAGGATTAAGAAGCAAATCAACTTCTTCGAAAGAAGGGGTCCAGGACTTACCAGGGCAAGATCGGCGCAGGTGACCAGTTTCTCTGCATAAGTTGCAGCGGAAAGGCAACCCAAGATAATCTAGAGTCTGTAACAATTTCTGGCCTCTCCAGTCAATTTCCAGATTCTCAGGCAGCCCAACCGATATATCCATCTCGATCAGTACCTTACCCTGCTTTCTTGTGGACCCTGTGAGTGAAGAAGAGTCATGGGCAATGAAACGGCCCAGGGAGTTGCCAATAGCACGGATAGCTTCTTCATTCCAGAAATGAAGAGGTAAGCCCGGGAGTAACACCCAGAGGTGTCTAAGATGAAAAAAATCTGAGTCTGGAGAGAAGGCCATACGCCAACGCTTGAGCATGAGGCTGCTGCCTCCGAAGACCCATAAAGAAGAAAGAATCTGAGTGGCATCATCAGGTTCCCTGCAAACAAAGCCAAGCCAACCTTTTTTGAGATATAGGACTTCCGGACTGTAACCCAGGAGGGGAAACCAGTTTGTCTTCATCCAATCATCCAGTGGAGGAGGATTCAAACTCTTGTATGAGATACGGCCAACCAGCGCGCAAAGAGACATTTTGCACAGATTTTCTAGACCCACACCATCACCCAGTACCAGTCTCTTGGTTTTCCTGGATGATTTCCAAGCCTTTCTGCTGTGAGAAGGGGTTTTATGAGTAACCTTTGGGAGGAGCCTAGTAGGGTAGGCAGGAGATTGGTTTGAGACTCGAGAAGAATGTCTAGTAGAAGGAGAGCAAGTCCCAGCTGTGACAACAGTGGAAGGGTTTGAGGAAATTTGAAAAGTTTTGGGGAGAAGGGGAGAAAGCCTTTTTTCCAGGGAGTCGACATGTTCAAAAAGGCCTTGCTGTTCCCGAAGAATCTCATCAGCAGGTTGCATGAGATCTTTGGTTAGTGGATCCATAGAGGGAGAATCTGGGGGCCCCTGCTGGCCCACAGATAGAGGAGACAGTGGGGAGAGTGGGTTGTAGAAGAAGCAATGGTCAATGGAGATCAGATCAAAAGGAACGTGAAGGTTGCAGTCTTTGTCAGGATAAAGGGACAAAGTAAACAGGAAGAGAACGTGGTTCGAAGACAGATCCGGGGTCAGTGAACTCAGAGAAAACGTGCAAGGGGATAGGAAGCTAAACAGAATGAAGGGTCATAATCAGAATCAAAAAACTAAGCGGTAAAAATGTTCCGGGGAAAGTATCGACCTCCCGGGAACTGTAAACCCGACAAGAAGTTAACAATGCGGGTAAAACGTGAATATGGTTGAAAAGAGAAATACCCGACAGAAAGTTTAAAGCATGGGTGATCGAGAGGGCAGTGTCGGGATGGAGACAACTCTGGGAGACTACAAGATATAGCAAAATGACAAAACAAAGGTCAGAAAAGTAGGTCAGACAGCAGGGAAATACTGGGGCGCTTGAAAGGGGGCAGGACCCATTCATATCATGCTGTGAATCATTGGCTGCAGCACTATAACCAGAAGGAAAACGGGCAGTCTGTCCTCGAGCTCCCGAACAGACGGATGCAGGTCCCTACCAGGGATCAAATTTGAAGAGAAAGGTTATATTTCAAACTGAAGTGCTAACTTTATTGTAACCCTTCTAATTTGATATGTTAAAATAAATTATTCTTTTCATATAAAAATGAAAAAATAATTAAAATTTTACCCACAAAATTTCATCCATAAAACATTCTAATTAGATTCCATAATAACATATTCGAATTATTTCTAATTTATTTTCCAAATTTCATTTTATTGCAACTTTTCTTTAATTTAATTTACTTGACAGAAAATTGCACACAATAATAATTCAACTAAATTTTTTTTGCTTCCTTTTATGGAGTAAAGTTAAACATTTGCAATTCTTAGTTGAATTGATTTCTTATACTTATATAATTAATTAACTAAAACTAAAAGAAATATAAATTAATAATCAACTAAAACTAAAAGAAACACAATTAATAATCAACTAACACTAAAATAAACATATTAATATACAAACTACAAATATTAGCAATTTATTAAAATAAAATAAATTAATAAAATACTCACTAGTGCTAGATGATAGGAAGAAGAAAATCTTAGTCTATTTGTGGAGAATAAATGAGAGGGTGGAGATTCTCTGTAAGTGGCAACCCAAAATTTCAGATAATAACTTTTTACACATGAAACATGAAATGGACAAATACGAACCAACATTTTTTAGTAATTTAAAACAAATCATAATTAATTAACTAAAATTAAAAACCGTATAAACTAATAATCAATAAAAATATATATAAATTAATAATCAACTAAAATTAAAAAACATAATTAATAATGAAAAAAAACTTAAATAAACATATTAATATTCAAGATACAAATATAGAACTATTTTATATCTTATTTTGCTTGACTACTAAAAATATTTTATATCTCATTTATTAGCTGTATACAAAATTTATTCCATCATGAAATCAGCATTACCATACAGAATTGTATTTTATGATATATGATACTTCACTCAAGGAGAAACAAAACTTACACTAACATATATTGGGAAACTTTTGGATATGAATATACATTTCCCTAAAATGAACACGATACTGCACAAGAAACAATATTGTGGAGAATAAATGAGCAACAAGACGGAGCAACTAGATTCTTAATAAGACGGAACAAAGATAAACTTACAGCAAAACAAAGATCCATAACTTGGGAAAGGTTGTCAACAAAAGAAATTGACTTACATTCTATAGTAATATATTTCTCAATTTCGAATTCACAACTCTGGTTGTTGCTGGTGTTTAGAGAATTCACTTCCAATTCACAACACTCGTTTTAGAGAATTCACTTCCAATTCACAACACTAGTTGTTATTGGAGTTTAAAAAATCCACCATTTGATCTTTCATCTCTGTGAGTTTAATAAATAGAATATGCATGCAATGCATGAGATCCATAAAAATAGGATTGTATTATAGAAAAAATATAGCAATTTTTTTTTTTAATTGACTTGAAATATGAAAAATTGGTAACATTCTTTTTTTTATTACTAAGATATAGAGAAAAAGATTCTTACCGTTCTTTTTTTATGACTAAGATATAGGGGAATTAGAAATGACTAATAAACTAAAAAATTTATAAAACCAATAAAAAATAAAAAATAGAACTTATTAAGGAAATTTCTAAGTTTCTAATTTATAGAGTCATAAAAACAATGAAAAGTGAATATATTAAAAAAAAAATTCCTTACCCTTCAAATGAAAAAATAAGAAATAATTTCTATTTCAAATTTGACAAGTGTTTTTTTATATTAATTTTCATTTGCATTGAAAATAATTTTAAACCCTTCTATGAAGGGCTACAGGGCTCTTGAAGGGCAATGAAGACCTCAATTTTGATCCCTGGTCCCTACCACTACAGACAGGCCGGGAAAGAGCAGGAAACACGGTAGAGGATCGAAGGCTATACGCTTCATAACTTAATTATGCTTTGAAACCTTCTCTTTATTAAAATAGTTAATTACTTAACATTCGTATATTTTTTGGGAAATATTTTTTAAAAAAAAAATTGGAAAACTTTTTTTAATTGATAAATATTTGTTAACCAATAAACCTTTTATCAAAAACTTGTTTTTTATTTTCCTTAAAATTAGTAAAATTGATCATTATTCAATTATCAACCTAGTTTAAGGACAAAGTTCACTAGTGCTACCTACAAATGTAGGTGNTTTGTTAACCAATAAACCTTTTATCAAAAACTTGTTTTTTATTTTCCTTAAAATTAGTAAAATTGATCATTATTCAATTATCAACCTAGTTTAAGGACAAAGTTCACTAGTGCTACCTACAAATGTAGGTGGATTTATTTCATTGTTAAAGAAATGACTAGTTGAAAGTTATTGAGGGGCATATTTTCATTCTGGTCACATGTCTTTGGGTTTTATGCTGTTAATTTATTTCTTTACGTTTTATGTTTTATTTAGAACCAATCAAAGCAGTTTTTAGGTTTAAAGGGAAATTTTCAAAACTAAATTTGGTGCATGGGTAATTTTGCATTTTCTTTTAAAAAGATTTTGCCAAATCCCATTTTAAATATGGATACTTGAACATTCCCAAATTTAAACCAATCAAAGGAGTCTTTAAGTCTTACTTTAGAATCAAAACACAGTCTACCCTATGTGTAATACTATCCTCACAAAAACTTAAAAAA
>SNQJ01S0057233.1:31095-43571 GCA_010110895.2 Picea sitchensis
AAAATCCATGTTTTTTTTCTCATTTAAGTCATGATGTCTTGTCTCATATACTATTATTAAAAACATTATCGTTATTAAAAGGTGTTGGCTAAACATTCTACATTTTGGATTTTTTTTGTCGGAATTCGGCGATGTAGACTTGGACAAAATCACTATTTTATGTTGTTTAAATTGCATTTTTGAATGCATAAATGGATTCAGCGTGCTGAAAAACCCTCGAGACACTCAGATTATACAAACTTAGCCACTCAAATCTACAGATCCAACCATTCCTCACCAGATTTCGAGTAAAATCAAATGAAAAAAGATGCCCAAAAACAACTAAAAAGTATAACATTTAGACTATGCTTTACTAAAAACCCATGTTGTATTTTGGAGTAGGCTAACTCGGGAGCAATCTTCCCTCCTGAGTGCCCTTTCTTCGACAACTCCTCCGGCTGGGTTCGATGTTCATTACACATCAAATGTCCTCTGACCCAGCAGAAAGTACGGTCCTCTATCCTTTCAGTTGTCATCCTGGATCTCTCGGATCTACCGAACTAGAGTCCTCTAGCCTTCTGAGTGCAATTTGCCATGTCGGATGAAAACTACCAACCTCTAGATGAGTGGCCCGTCATTAATTCCCATCAAACAAATTCCCTCCCACATGGACTTTGATGGCTACTCTGCGGTTTTGTCTCCAAAAAACATCGTTTCGTCGTTGCAAATGGCCCTCGGATTCATGCCACCAGTGGCAACGAAAGAGAACGCGATGACATGAGTGTGCATGTTCCAGAGCCAGCGACGGAGAGGATGGGGACACCACTAGAAAAAGTTGTGTCTGTCAAAGGAGCAGCCTGTTCTATTAGAATGAAAGAGAACGAGATGGCATGAGCGTGCATGTTCCAGAGCCAACGACGAAGAGGATGGGGACACCACTAGAAAAAAGTTGTGTCTATCAAAGGAGAAGCCTGCTCTGTTAGAAGAAAGCTTTAAAGAACACAATAGGCTCAATCTGGTAAAAAAAAAACACTTGAGAATGTATTTCATATTTTATCTGGAAAACCCTGCTACGCCATATTTTTTGGAATTTGCAATAGTTGGATTCAAAAACCAACTCTCGTAGTTCAATCCAATCTTCCTCCTCGAACTGCTAACTTACCCATGACTTGAACAAGCAAGAAATGCAGAGGTGAGAGAATGAAATCCACAGTGAAATTATGGACAAGGTTTTCTTTAACATTTAAATATATATTAATGATGTGTAAAAATAAAATAAAATAAAATGTATTTGGTAAATGATTACTAATTATATGTATATAGAAACTACTTATAATAATTATAATGTATATATAAAGTAACCTTTGTATATAATAATTATCATGTTAATTTCATTTTAGCTTAACAATTTAAATATTAATTTAACTTTTTTAAATTTTATAGGATAATTATATTATTAATTTTTTCACTTTGTTATTATAAATTTTAGAATTTATTACTTTGAGATTTTTAAATTTTAAATATTTAAATATTTTCTTTCATATTATATAATTATTTAATATACGTATTATATAATTATTTAATATAGAATTAATTAAATGTTTTTAAAGTAAATGTACAAATTTTAACTAATAGAAACTAAATGCAACAATATAGAAAATAGTGTTTAGTGTTGGTTAAGTTATAATAATTTTAAACTTTAATAATTCTATTTGGATTTAAGGGGCATGGTCTCTCCTTATCCTATAAACAATTATAACATTTTATAAAGCATCTAGATTATGATGGCTTTGGCAAGAAGGAATGGAAGCAGATTCTCCAATTCCATGACAACAAAATTCATTTGGTTTAAAGAATCCATTTACATGGATAAACTAGGTTCAAAAGATTAGATTTCAAATATTTTTCATCTCCAACTTTTTCATTTGGAAAGTGTTTAGCTCAAGAACAACTTATTATGCAAAACAAATTTAACAAAAGCTTTGGGTATTAACGTATACATTAGACTTATAACACATGCAATTAAGAGACAAATCAATTACTACAGATCAAAGTGAATATGCAATGATAATATAGCACTACAGTCTTTATGAGTTGAGAGCACTCAAAGAAAATCTAGAGGCAATCTAAAATACATGGAAAGAGTCAAATCTTGTACTAAGGGGTATTTCATCTAGCATGTTGGACAACCCCATTTCAAGGCACCATCATATGGAAAATAATTCAATTTCCCATAAATGCAAATCTATATATTAAACTCCACCATGATCATAAAATATATCCTCACGACTTTGGTTCAAAACGGGAAAAAGAATAATTGAGGAGAAATGGCCTACTAGCTAATCTCAAGAGACATATGCAAACAAAACAAGATAGATGCTCTCTGTTGGCTGATCCTTTGCATATTATCAAAATCTATAAATGCTAAACCAACAATGATAACAAAATTGGCTATTTGGGACTAATGAACGAAGTTAAAAGTTTGAACAATGGTTGCATTTGTTTGTAAAGAAAAGGAATAATCTCGTTAGATATGGAATCTTGTTTCAATACAAAACAATGTTCAATCCTAGTTTATTTATAATAGCTTAGAACTTTAATAATCATTGTTGATTTTTCTAAGTATATTTAATGGATATCACCTCTCCTTGTGCTAAAGGCAACCATAACGTCATTGTTGAAATAACCTCCATAGTTTTTAATATTACATGTTTGTGCATGATAATGTTTGAGGTAGGGTGAAAGTCCATCCTATCAATCATATACAATATATAGGGTGGATTTCCTAGGTTTATTCCCACCACCACATTTGTTATCCCTTTTATAGACCCAACATGCATAAAAGGTGTATAATAAACGCTTGTAGTAGTTTAGTATGTCAACGTATTCAACCCTCCAAAAGAAGGTCTCACCTAAGGCATGCTGTATAGTTTCATCTTAATTAATGTGTAGAGAGTTGGAGATTAGTGGAAGAGAAGAATTCATCCATCCCTAAACTTTTAATCAATTCATCAAAACAAAAGGGCACTAGCTAGCTCATTTATCAAGATCACAACAATGTAAACATCATCAAGATACAATATAACAAAGTAAATATGAGCAAAACAACAATGATCACATTGTATTAAGTTAATTAATAATTATGCTTAGGGATTATGCCTCAAGTGTGGCTCCAGGTCTTTCTCTCCTTTGTTGATCAATGTTCTATGCCTTTAGCCCTTACTTATACTAGGACCACAATGATTCATTGACCACTCCTTCCAACTCATCTCAAGTTGGTTGTTATGCCTAGTCTTCAAAGAGTGGTTCCAACTTGGGGATAACTCAGATGAAAACATCTCTAAACTTGTTGAACGCATAAAAAATAGGTATCCACGTAAAAATGGATTATTGTAGTTTATAGGCAATGTCTGTCGCTAACATTGTAGTTTCCATGAGAATTTCAAGTTTTTCCTCCACACATTGTTCGACTTTCTTAACAATAGGAAACTTGTTGTTTTTCTAACGTTGTTTTCTCATCTTCCATAAGGCCTTCTAGGACACTCACTGAGAACACATGCTCTTTGGGTAGATTTGACGATGGAAAATATGAAGAGCACAAAGGGGAAACGAACAATTGGGCAAGAACTTGTATTATGGGTGTTGGAAGGAGAACCTTGGGGAATGATGGTGATGTGTGATCCCAAGGGGGCACACAACCTTCTTCCCTTGTGATAGACGACAAAGAATTGGGTTATGTTTGGTCAAGGGCCGGGAAACTTGGGAGTAATCCCAAGTAGTGTACCCATCTGCACTTGGAAGCATGGGTGCACCAGAGAGGCTGGATGACCCCATCAGCGCACACATGGAGAGTCACAACGATCGACACAAGGATGAGCACAAGGAAAGGGTTGCGTGCCAAAGGATGGGGTGCGTCGGTCCAAGAGACATGATATTTGATGGGTGTGTGGGCTCATTTGGGTGCATTATGTCCATTTATCCATGTGCTTATAGGGTTTTCATTATGGAGTATGACTTGATTAAGAGTAGGGTTATGGTTTTTCATTATGAAGTTTGAGTTTGTTAAACATAGGGTTAAGGTTTTTCATTATTGAGGTTGAGTTTGTTAGATATAGGGAATGTATTCTTTATATTTGGCCTTTACATTGGTTTGTCATGAAATTTTAAATTAATCTTTTTTTAGATACTTTAATATCAATTTTATAGTATCCCACAAGGATGGAATTTGATAGGAAAATTGCTTGTAGCCTTATGGTTTTTCATTGTGGAATTTGACTTAGTTGAAGATAGGGAATTTATTCTTTATATTTGGCCTCCTTTACACTCTTTTACCCATGAAATTTCAATATATTTTTCTTTTCTTTCTTATAAATACTCTAATATCAATTCTATGGTAACTCACACATATGGAATTTTAGAGGAAAATTACTCATCATGGGGAATTTTAAGGAATTTTACCTGTCAAATACAATAAAAATTTTTACTTGTCAAATACAATAAAAAAAATTACTCGAACCATCATCAATCTTTGTTGGAAATATTAAAACAAGTAATAGAGTGATCCAAACCATCAAATTTCATGGGTTGGTTTTGAAATTCCAATCCTATTGGTAGATTATGTTGATAAGGATTTTTAACCCTCATCAATCTATGCTAGAGTGATAGGAAAAATCTTCAAAACATGATTCTAATATTTTATTATGTCGTAATTCACTTCTTAATTTCTTTCAAATTACAAAAGAAAAATGTTAAAATAAAATCTTAGTATTAGAAACAAGATATAAACACATTCTAATTATATTTTTGTTTCAATAAAGTTTGATATCATATATCCATAGTCAAATTAAATTAAGACAATCCCCATTCATAAATAACATCGATGGCTAACAACATTTTAGTTAAATAGTTATCAATTAGATTGTTTTTCATAAACTACTGACAAAATCCACAAAGAGAGACTGAAATGGTTAAGTGGGACAAGTAAGAGGCAATAGGGACCATATTTATGATTAGTAGTCATTTTACCATGCCACAAAGGGGGTAGTTTCTGATGAAAGTATCAAGCTAGTGTTGCACAATAGGCCAAAATAAGTGACGTTGGAGTACTCTTAAAACACCTAGAGAGTAATGAAAACATGATCACGAATCCTAGCTAGTTGATGAACAAATGTTGTGGTTTTCCTTCAACAATTTATAAGAGGATGATGGATACATAGTAATGGGAAATTCGTAATGGGAAAACTGAGTATATGCATAAGAGGCCTTAAAAGGAGGGGGGCCATGGGATGTTGTATGTTCAAGAACAGGGTGATCACAAGATGTAGGAGATATATAACTAAGTTATCGAGTTCAATTTTACTACAATTATTTTGAAAAATAGATCTAATGTGGTGTGTTATTAAGAATGTAGAAGATTATGTATATGCATAAACAAATTATGAAATTAGAGGCTCAAGAAATATTTCAATGGTTAAAATCTAGAAGAGAAGACTATGTATAAAGAACCAAACAAAGAAAACCATAGTTAATGGTTCATAGAAGTGTAGTGTTTAATGAATGTGGAAGATTGAATGTGACAATAGATAAAACATGGGCCATGATTAAGTGTTGAACAACCAAGTGATGTTACCATTGATTAAAGAAGAGAAGAAATGATAATACTAATGAAGGACTAGACCTCGAGCAATGAATTTTGAAGTAGAACAAAGAAATTTATCTAAGTCATTGAGGAAAGGAATGTTTCTTAACACCTTTGTTTGTTGAACAATGAAGAGCCAATATTGAGAAAATGAATAACCCTAATTAGTGTCAAACTAGTGACCATTTGGAACAACAATGTGCCAAGCATAGGAATGACCCAACCACAAAGAAAAGCAAGGGAAATCCATGTGCTTAACATGATAAAGATATAAAAATAATTCCTAATGGAATAGGCACGTGGATTCAAAAAATTAATAACACTTTAAGTGTGCAATGAAAAACTTTTAAGACAAGGAACACTTAAAACATGTTCAAGACAAGGTTTATAAATATGTTGAAAAGAAACAAAAACTATTGGTAGGAACTATTTGGAGAGTTTTAAACATAGCAAGATATCTATCAATTGTTATCATTAGAACAATTATTCAAATCAAAAGGCAAATGTGTTTGATTTCCCCGATTTGGCATGGATGCAACTATTGTCCCACATTGTGGATTTGGCATGGATGCAACTTTTCTCCTCCCACGTTGGCTAGACTCGGTAAATTCATATGGCATATATTCTTCAACATTCACATTCAAGTTCTCTGCTAGAGCTCGTCAAGCCCTCCGTTGACGCTTAAATCTAGGGCTAATCCAACTTTTCTTTCTTCTAAGAGATCCATCCAATGCTTGTGGGTCATTGGTGAAGTCAAAGTCCATTATAAATTTATCATTGAAGTCAAAAATAAATCTTTCCAAATACTCCTTCATTTCCAAACATTTATGTTGTTCTCGTGGTGAATGATCAATTACATCCTGCCAATTTAAATGTATGAAATTTTAAAATAGATGAATCGTATAAAAGTTTCAAATTGATATGTAAATACCATAGCATATTAGAATAAAGTAAACTTTAATGGATAAATTTCATACAATAAAGAAGGATCAAATGTAATCCTTGTAGCTTCTCTAACATCCCTTGTATAATCAAATCACAATCATTGTTTCCTTGATGAATGGAATTGCCATCATCTCCTCCAACATTGTCCCCATTCCTATTTTCATGAGCATTCTCATTGTCCCCATTGTCATCATTTGTGGCATCATTTGTATGAGGCATATAAGTGGTGTTTTCTTATAGAAGCTCATCCAATGTTGCTTCCTCTATAACATCTTCTTGGGATACTTCATTACAAATTCCATATAGAGCACTGACTTTCAAAACATGTTTGCATTTGTTGCCTCGCAATGCCCATGGGAAATCACATACTAGACCATTTGCAGTAGATGTTGATAAAACGTAATATTTTTCACGATATGTATGGCTAATAACCATGTATGCACATTCAACAATGCCACGAGGACTAACATCATTGTTAGGAATTCTCCTATATTTCTCTAATGAAATCTCAAGGTACCTCTCTTTCTTCTAGTTTGTTAGAAATCCAGACTCCTTCAAATAGTTTTGATGCACAAAAAAAGGTTCCACCCTCTTCAATAGGGAGAAAACCAACCAATCCATTCTCCTAGAACATTTACGCCTTCGGTCACATAAGAACATGGTCTTAAAGAAGCAATGGTATGATTCAATTGAACTATTGGACTCTTGATTAACATGAGGAAAGTCCCAATAACATTTTTCCCGCATATCTAATAAGAAAAACATAACCAATCATTAATATGTTAATTCAATATGACATGTAATTATAACTAAATTAAAATGATCTATATATGTTGGGGAAAGAAATCTAAGACAACATAATAAGTAACTTACATATCTTATCCCCTTCCAACCAATGTTTTCTGAAGTAGTCCAAAAACTTAACTTCACCATCAATTTTTTAAAAGAATGTTCACATTGCCTCACTAAAAACATCATGATAATGATAACACTACATTATCTTTCCTAGACTATGAGATAATTCCCTGGCTCTTTCAAGGGAAAATGCCAATTGAAAAGCATTTTTTGACCAAGCATGGCGAACATGCCAACTGCAAAGGAGGACGTGACAACCCAAAATTTGCCTACAAGAAAAATGATATCGTTCTTATGTTAATTGAACATGATTGACATTTATCAACCAACTATATTCATCATTAAATGTAATAACAACAAAAACATAGGCGTACAGGTGCTAATGATAATTCATACATTCATAACCTGCAGAATATTTGTCTCACCTCAATGATTTAATTTTTGCTAATGCATCATCTGTGATGACATCATTCAGTTTCCAATTTGAGCATATTTTCCTACATGCATCTAGGAGTGGTCTAAGCCACTGGGCTATATCTGATGTTCTATTGCATGAACACACTGCCCATGCAACAGGAACACTGCTATATTGAGAATCGAAGGAAAGAATTGTGTATAATCGGTACTATAGAAACCAATACAATATTCAACTTCTCAATTTTAGAGTACTAATTATATTGAATGAAAAATTGAAATCAATAGAAACATTAAAAAAACTAATGAAACTCACCCCATATTTGTTTGTGCTAAATGTAGAATCCAAAGGAAACATGTTGTTGTGAGAACACTTGATCAACATATCAAGCATTCATTATGTTTGGATGCCAATTATGAATGGTACATCCTCCCCTTCTGGTCACTGGTAGAAAAATAAAGAATTTTTCTCTTGTTGATACCACTTGTTAACACTAAAAGAATCCTTGAGATCTAATTGATACTTATCTTTCAAATGACGGTTGAATATATTGGAGACATATTTTCTACATAAATTAAGGTCTCTAGCACCCATCACAAAACCAAAGAGCCCATCAAGGATATGTCGATCAAATATTCTATCAACTGGAACACCAAGTCCACATAGTGTCTTTATTATTGATTGGATCTCCTTTGAAAGACTGGGGGTGCTCAAGGACTTTGGATTGCCAAATCTATCATATTTTCCATGGCATGGCCATCCATTGCAATCCTCATGTAGGTACTCATTATAGGTGATAATTGCAACCCCTGGCATATCATTCACTTCCTTCGCTATAAATTTGCATTGGCATCCTCTTTTTTGGAAAAAAATTCTCTTTCTTAATGATGGTTGTGGATGTCCTCTATTAGGGACCTAACCCCCCACGTAGGTAGAATAATATATTTCCATGTAATAAATGTCAATATTAATAAGGCCTAGCAATAAGGAAGAATAAGTCCAATGTAAGAAGACCTAATAGAAGCTTTCGCTTCTAGATGGATCTTCCTCTAGATGGTTCTTTTGATAGACATATTTAGTATAAATAGGAGTCAAGGGTATGAGAACTTTTGTCTTGGATATTATTGTAATAGAGATCTACTCTGCTGGAGGTTTCCCCCTTGAATACACAAGTGAACATTGCTCTCAGTAATCAAAGTTCTCTTTCTAGTGTTATTCTGGCATCCATTTGGTATTATTGTGGTGTTGTTCTGGTTATATTGTTGTTCATTTTCCATTTCTAGCTATTTATTTATGTTTTGCATACTTTTTATATCTGGAATATTACAAGTGGTATCAGAGCACCTTCGTCGGTAAAAAAATGTGGGTTAATTTTTTTTCAGGGTAGATACGTATTCCGACGTCTTTAAGCTACAAAGATCTGTCATTATGTGCATTGTTGGCCCTTGGTCATGTACTAAGAAAGAAAGAAAAGATTAAATAAGAAGAAAGACAAAGTATGAAGAGTGCGGAAGGCACACAAACCGAGGAGGGGTCGAAGTGGTTAAAGAAGTAGAAAAGAAGAAAAAAGGTAAAGGAAAAGTGAGTCGTTAAAGGAGAAGATCAAGGAAGACAAAGAAACAAGGAAGAGGAATCGTGGATAGGTCATCAAGTGGAAGAAGACACTAATAGGTTCTTTGAAGAACCTCGCAGAGAAGAAGGAAGGACAATTTGGCAAAGTCCCTAAGAGGCAGGTTATGTGGACCTAGGGTTTTGGGCACCTAGGGTTTTAGACCTAGGGTTTTGGTACCTAGAATTTTGGCACCTGGACTTCAGTCTAGGGTTTCTAAGAGTCATAGAATTATAAATAGAGGTCTGGAAGAGTGGAGAGGGTTGTTGTTGTTGATATAGAGAGATTGAGCCATAAAAGTGTATGCCTTAGATCATTCTTGTATTTTGAACCTTCAGTTGGGTGCTAAGATCTATCCTGCAGCTGGGTGCATAGGGAGGGGACTGGAAGAGGAAGGGAAAAAGGGATCTGCAACTGAGTGCGTAGATAGAACTATGTATTTTCATCTACCTAATAAATAAACAAAGTTCTGTGGATGTAGCCCTAGGGAGAGGGTGAACCACTTAAATCGTGTTGTCTTTGTGGTTGATGTTGTGTTATCTTTTATCTTTTATATTGTTATTGCATTACTGTTTTCCCTTATTGAAGATAAGAAATATAAATAACTTCTCGAAGTTAAACATAATAGTGTTAATGGCATCTAGGTTATCTTGTGTTGTTATTTTGGAATCATCTTGCACTTCCCTTGGTTGTATACACCTGTGTCCTGCAACCCCCCTATTGTTACTTCGGGTGAGACTTCATCTGCTTCGCAGGTGTTGCCGAAAGGGAAAGTAGTTAGGGTTTGTTAGTGCACTGTTAGATTTGAACCCTGGGTCTGCCCCTATGCCAACAAATGGTTCTGTTTCCAGGACCAGGATCTTCTTGAGGAAATGTCAAGGTGGTTCTCATCAAATACAGAGATTCAGAAGTGAATAGAAGAACAGGAAAGGGACTTCGTCAAAGCTTAGAACAAGAACCCTAGAATTAGTACATAAGATTGGTTGGGAAGGTACATCTTTACTGATGTACAGAAGATTTTATTTGCAGGAGTTCACAAGGAATTGTACGAGTGGCTAACCAGATTAACAAACACTCAATTTGAGATCAGATCCAGACCACCTGTGGTTTGGATAGAAGTGTTGATTAAGAAAGTCAAGAGAATCGATAACGTTGTGTCTAGAGTAGTGGATCTCTAGTTTGATAACACTACTGGAGGGTACATTACTAAGTTTGTTATCGACAGAGTAGAATCATATAGTCAAGCAGAGAGGCATTTATTTAAGGGACCTAGAGGAAATTTTCTACACTTTTTGAAACAAAATATTAAGATGCTATTGCATGAGAAGAATATCTTGAAGATACAATAATCAATATATTTTAAAGATAATATTCAAAAATTTAGACAGTGACAGTGATGCAGAGGTTGGACACATGCGCAGTGGGAGATCATTCAGAAAGGTTCCTCTTGCAAAACTGTTTAAGCAGAGTTATGAACCATTGGCACAAGATGAAGATTTCTACAGTGGAGAAGAAGCAGGGTGATCATATGAAGACTATTCAGAGTTCGCAAGGAAAGAGGAAGCAGAGGCTGAGGTGCTTCGCTGAGAAGAACCAGAAACTTCAGGGAATGTGCCTACTGTCAAAGTAAGTATTATTACTCCTCATGTTGTTTTAGCAACATTAAGTAACCAAAGTAATTAGAGAAATCAGAGTAATGTTACGAGCAATTTAGTACACACTCAGTCGAGAAACCGAGGAAGATTTATGGAAGATGAAATGAGGTTACCCATTTTCAGAGGAGATGGATCTGAGCATCCTGACCAACACTTGTTTTTATGTGAAGCTGTATGGATCATTAAGCAAGTCACAGACAAAGTTGTTAAGAGAGATCAGTTTAGTACTACCTTGAGGGATCGTGCATTGAGATGGTATATGAAATTTGTTGCAAGATCTGTGCAGCCTAAGCCGTTGAATGGCATCAAGACTGCATTGAGTGAAGAGTTCAAGAATCCCAATTCGGAGTCATAGTGCATTACAGAGTTGAAGGAAACCAAGAAGAAGGTAACTGAACCTATTTGGGAATTTGATCAGAGGTTCAAGACCTTGACATGCCATTTAAGTTTTCAGATTCTAGATGAACAACATAAGGAATGGTTCATCGCTTCCCTCCTACCACACATTAGAGTTCCTCTGATGCAACAGAAGGTCGCTTCACAAGATGAGACATTAGAAATTTCCATGAAACTAGAAGCAGCCCCTGTAGGAGAATCCAACCTAGGTATGAATCAGATTTTGAATCAATTAACTAGTTTATCTTTACAGGTTGAAGACATGAAGAAAGATAAAGGAAAGGAGAAAAGATAAGACATCTTGTGTATCAGGTGTAAAGAAGAGGGCCATGACAAAGAGCACTGTCCTTTATTTAATGAATACTTGGCCTCTAGAGGCCCTAACCCTTTGAAGCAGGCTACTTTACCATGGTGCGAGGTATGTAGAAATAGACATCACCCTGGTGAATGTTATTATATGCAGAAATATGTCCAGACACCCACCAATATTTATTGCACATTCTGTAAATTTGTGGGGCATGATGAGAAGGATTGTAGGGATTATGACCTCATGCATGAAAGATCAAGGGATGCATATAGAATTCTAGGAGAACTATAGAAAGAAGTAAATGTTGTGCAGTTCAATTCCCCAAGAAGAGGAAACTTCAATCCTTACGGTGGGTTCAGAGGAAGAGGATGAGGAGGAGGCATGGGTCGAGGTCGAGGTTAGATTATTTGCTATAACTTCGCCCAACTAGCTCATTTGGAAAGGGATTGTCAGAACCCTTGCACTACTTGCAACTAATGTAATTCATTTGACCATGTCATTGAAGATTGTCCAATATTGTTAGCTAAAATTCAGGAAAGGCGAGGTGGAAACCAACAAGTCCAACTAATATCAGTTGAACCTCGCAGTGAGGAACTCAGATTCATTGTTGTTAGAAAAACAGGACCGCGAAGCAATAAAATAAAACAAATGCAGAAACAAAACACAGAAGACACACA
>SNQJ01S0057234.1:16129-35524 GCA_010110895.2 Picea sitchensis
ACTCTGAAGAACAAATCCTAAGTCTATTCTCGGCTGCTTCGGCATGCATTGACTATCCCCAATCTTTCCCCAACTACACACACATCTTTAGCCCTGAATTTCAAGAAATTTGGCACCCTTCCACTTCTACAATAGACACTCTTTTGAAAATAGAGGAAGGGAAGGAGTCTACTATCCAAGTTGTATAAATCAGACCTAGGAAGTCCCTGTATATCAATGTCAGGCTAGAAATAGATCAACAACAAAAGTTGGTACAAATGACTCAGGGGAAATCCGATGCATTTGCATGGGATTACTCTGAAATGAAAGGGATCCACCCAGATACACGTAGGCATCATATTTACACTAACGATCAAATCAAACCTATCTGACAACCCCAGAGAAGAATGAACCCAGCCTTGAAAGATATAGTAAAGGAAGAACTCCAAAAATTCCTACAAGCCAATTTCATTTACCCTATATCAGATAGAAAATGGGTCTCCCCATTAGTTATTGTACCAAAGAAAAACGAGAAATGGAGGATTTGTGTGGACTTTCGAGAGATAAACAAGTACACCTATAGAGACTACTTCCATTTACCTTTCATAGATCAGGTCTTGGATACTTTATTTGGGAAGAGGTACTTTTCTTTTCTAGATGGGTTTAGTGGCTACAACTAAATTCAAATTTCACCAGAAGACCAGGATAAGACCACATTCACCTGCCCTTGGGGAACCTATGCTTATAGGGTTCTCCCCTTTGGGTTATGTAATGCCACTGCTACCTTTCAGAGGGTTGTCTTGGCTATTTTCTCCAATCTGACCAATGATTGTGTGGAAGTCTACATGGATGACTTCACAGTATATGGGGATGATTTCCAATAGGCATTGGATAATTTGAAGAAGGTACTGGTTAGATGTAAAGAGACCAACCTCTCACTCAGTCAGGAAAAATCAAGAATGATTCTTACTGAAGGAATCATTCTAGGTCACCACATCTCTGGTACTAGAATAAGAGTGGACCTTGCCAAAATTAACATTATTTCCCAAATTAAGATCCCTACTTCACAAAAGGAAATCAAAAGTTTCTTAGGGCATGCTGACTACTATAGGAGGTTTATTCAAAATTTTACAAACCTAGCTGCCCCTGTTTTCAACTACTAATGAAAGATGTTGAATTCTGTTGGGATGAGCAATGCCAAATCTCCTTTGAAATCTTAAAAACAAAACTTTCAAGTGCTCCTGCTTTGAGAGGTCCAAACTGGTCTCTTCCTTTCCATAGATGCACAGATGCCTCAGATAACGCTTTGGGAGCTGTATTAGGAAAAAGGGAAGGGCAGATTCCTTATGCTATATACTTTGTTAGTAAGAACCTCTCACCTATTGAAGCAAACTATACTGTCACAGAGAAAGAATTCTTATCAGTAGTACATGCCATCAACAAGTTTAGACACTATATAACAGGATACAAAGTTTTTGTGCACACAAATCACTCAGCTATCATATTTCTAATGAATAAACTTGTTACAAATGCTAGAGTAACTAGATGGCTCTTGTTAATACAATAATTTAATATCACTATCATAGACAGGCCTGGAAGAGATAAATTGGTCGCTAATTTTTTGTCTAGGCTTATCCATACAGGTGACAATACTCCAGTAGATGATGATTTTCCGGATGAGAATTTATTTTCCATTTCTACTTTCACCCCTTGGTATGCAGACGTAGCCAACTATTTGGTAACTGGAAAGATACCTCAAGTTATGAAATCTAGAGAAAAATATAGAATCATTAAGCTAAGTGCCAATTATATGTGGCATGGAGATACCCTATACCGAACATGACCTAATTTGGTAATCAGAAGATGTGTCTGGGAAGATGAAATGCAGGATATCTTCAGAGCCCACCATGACGACCCATGTGGAGGCCACTTTGCTGACAAAAGGTCAGCTTACAAAATCCTACAATCTAGCTATTATTGGCCGACGATTTTTAAAGATGCAAATAAATACGTGGCCAGCTGCGATGATTGCCAAAGAATGGGAAGACCTACATCAGTCGATGAAATGCCACTCCAAGCCCAAGTAGTAATCGAACCCCTTGAAAAATGGGCCTTAGATTTTGTAGGACCTATCAATCCCATGTCCCAGAAGAAAAAGTACATATTAGTTTTCACAGACTATGTAACAAAATGGGTAGAAGCCAAGGCCCTATATTCAGCCAATGAGCAATCTGTTGTAGATTTTCTCTTTAAGGAAATTTTCACTCGTTTCGGGGTACCTCGGGAGATAGTCACTGATCAAGGAACAAAATTCACTTCAAATTTGGTTAAGGCCCTTACTGAAAAATAAAAGATCATACACAGAAAGTATTCACCCTATCACTCCCAAGCCAATGGCCAAGTAGAATTGACCAAAAAAGTGATAGAGGCCATCCTCACTAAGACTGTTCAACTGCATCACAAAGACTATGCTGATAGGTTGCCTGAGTCCTTGTGGGCCTACAGGACAACTTGGAGAAATACAATAGGCCATACACTATACGACTTGGTATATGGGAAGCAGGTACTACTTCCCATAGAGTTTCAGGTAAAGACCTTTAGAACTGCCATGCAACTAGGAATGGACCTGAATGAAGCTAAAAAATAGAGGCTATTACAATTGAACGAGCTTGATGAGATGAGACAAGATGCTCTACAAAGAACCACCCTGATAAAAGAACAAAGGACCAAATGGCATGACAAGTACATTAAACAGAAGTCCTTCCAGCTAGGTGATTGGGCCCTCCTATATGATAGCATATTTAAAAATTTCAAAGGAAAACTGTCTACCAGATGGATGGGGCCCTATGAGGTTGATACAGTCTATGAAAATGGTGTAGTAAGGATAAATACTATTGATGAAAAGAAGACATCCCTGGTTGTAAATGGACATCGACTGAAGGTTTATCACAAACCGCTGTCAAAGGAGGATTTTGTCAAAAATGTTCTTCAGACTGTCGAAATGCAACTGGTAAGCGAGAGGGTTTTCCCTCCTACTGACCTACCATAGTAAGTTCAAATTGTATAAATTCATTTTTTGTACATAGGTGTGTCATGAGATGAAGTTTTTATTTTATTTTAACTAACAAAGACAAAATAAAAATTGGTGGTCTTCCCATCTAGATAAACAAATAAGGAGGACAACTACCATAATGATTCTTCTTTAAGTTTTTCAGACTCTTTAAAATTGAAAACACCGGCGAGCAGGAACTAGCTCAGGCTCGAAAAAAATCCATGGGACAGTATAGAGAGTTTCCTTTAAGTTTTTCAGACTCTTTAAAATTGAAAATACCGGCGAGAAGGAACTGGCTCGGGCTCGACAAAAATCCACGGGACAGTATAAAGAGTTTCCTTTAAGTTTTTCAAACTCTATAAAATTGAAAATACTGGAGAGCATTAACTAATATGGGATCGATAAAAATCCACAGAAAAGTAGTAGTTAGGATTATTATCGTGTTGTAATAAAAGAGGAAATGCCAGCAAAAGTGTGGTCACCTTGGCTCAAGAAGAAAATGAGTTTTGTCATCTCAGTTACTGGTCATTACAGAGTACCCTCCTGTTACAAATCTTTTTTGCATTATTCCTCTATAAACTTTGGCAATTAGATGGGTTTTCAGACGGATTTGACCATAGAACACCAACTATTTCTATAAATCACTGTCACCAGAATCAGTGTCAAGATTTTTAAGCTCAAGAAAGTTCATTTTTGTGCTTATCTCACATCGATGATCACCTCTATGTATGAAGGGCCACCAAATCATCTTGTTGTGCCTATCTGGTACCAGATCCTATCCAGTATAAAAGAAGGGGCCCTGCACTATTCCGGTACCAACTACAAATTTTACACACAGGTGATCCGACACTCAGGTGATCCTGTACCAACTGCAAATTTTACACACAGGTGATCCGACACTTAGGTGATCCTTTACCAACTGCAAATTTTACACACAGGTAATCTGACACCCAGGTGATCCTGTACCAATTGCAAGTCTTACACATAGACGATCTGACACTAAGGTGATCCCGTATCAATTACAAATTCTACACACAGGTGATCTAGTACTTAGATGATCCAGTACTGGTAAGAATATGATCGGTAACTTTCATCATGTTTCCAAGTCACTGTCAAATTATTAGTGCAAGGACATACATATTCGACACTTTTTTTCGTATTATTTAAAGGAATTAGACTAAATATGCATTTAGAACATCTAATTGCTCTTGGATCATGACGTACCCCTGTTTTGTCATGAATCTCTATAGAAATATTATACCTCACCTCCATGAGAAGGAAGTGTCCTATGAAACATCAAAAATGCAAAATCACGATGTATTTTATCGGATCAAACTCCCTCTGTCTATCTAATAAATAAACCCCATGATTAGTTGTCGTACTATATGAGACGACATGAACCACAAATCTCATCATATCAAGTAATTATCCCAGTCAATTTCATATACACGAGTCTCGATCATAACGGCCACCTCCTTTCGTGAATATCGTCTACCACCAAGCTTCCCACGAATCTAGAAACTATTAGTAGATCCAAATTACCTTTCCATATCATCATGAGTATCGATGTGACCATTGTAATCTACACTTCCATTCATAAATGCTCCTTTGGATGGCTCCGCCATATATATGAGCATTATTTACCCTTGTTGTCACACTATCTATAGACACCCTATGTCTTTGTATCCCTTGTATGTTTCTCCCAACCGATACTCTATCATCCGATACTCAACCCTCGACCTTCTGTCTGTGCCTTTTCAACCCAAGCGAATTGCTTAAAATAGTATGGGGGTCGACAGGCATGAGCCAATATTTCAAATATACAAAGAAACAACAGAATATCATGCTTTTAAGAAAAAATATGAACGGGCAGGGTGGGTGCCATTCTTGGATAACTTTAAGGGCCATCATGAGGGAATTTCTCTCGTCTTTACATAGATATATGATGGAGAGAATGTGTAGCTGGGGGATGTGAAGTTAAAAATTACAGAGGCCACTATAGAAGAGGCCACGGGTCTCTTGATGGATGGAGAAAGATACTTCAAAAGAGTGATCGTAGACAAAAATCTCTGTCAACAATTCCTCAAGCCAGAACATCACGACCCTGATTGGACCAAGGGTGTCCCTCGGAGCTATATCAAAGAAAAATATTTGACAATGCTTATAAGTATGCAGAAATTCCTCACCTGTGAGGGAAGGTATGTCGTGACCTTCATTTATCATTTAAATCTTTTGTCACATTTTGAGGGAGGACCACAGATAAATTTTCCCCATTTTTTATGGATGAGTTTAAATAAAATGGCAAGAGGGGTGAGGTCAGTTTCTAAGAAACCTGAGACTAGTCTTCATCATCATGGTTTAATCAAACTTCTGGTTGTTCATTCTCTAAAAACACAAGGGGGTAGTTGGAAGCAGTTTCTCCAATAGAGCTTCGCTCAAGAGAAATCCAAGTTGGTCGAGACATAGGAGGCAGGGACACATAGTGAAGGCTCAAGCAGAAAAGCAAAGAAAGACAGGGCATCAGGAGGTAAAGAAGACACTTTTGTGCCCAACTCATCTCAGCCCATTGAGAAATCAGTGACAAAAATTTTTGTCGTGGGGGATCCTGTTATATCAAGAAAGAAGACAGCCACTCAATTCCAGAGAGTAAGCTCTACTTTGGTTCAAAGGGGTAAAATACGAAAGGAGGGCTCATAACCATGTGGTCAATCAGATAGCATTCCCAAAACAATTATGGAAATGCCATCAGAACCAGCTAGTCAAATAGAGAATACCCCTGACTTCCAGTTACAAAGCAAGAAAAAGTCTATAACATCTTAAGTGTCTAGCTCAGTCCTATGCCCTAAAGACCAACGGTCCCAGAATAAGAAACAAAAGAAGGGGGAGACATATCAACAAGGGATTTTACTAGAGCCAGCTATAAAACCCCATCCAAAATCCCCTAAAGAATTGAAAAGTATTTCTGAAGTTACTCGGCCTTCCCAAAGCTCATTTGGTGGCTTGAAGGAGACTGCTAAGGTGACAAGTAAAAATAGAATGAAACTAGAAGGAAAGGAGGTACAAGTTCTAGAGCCCATGCCTCAATCTTCTAGGTTAGGAATACAGGTTTTCCAGCAAAATAAAACCCAAGAATTTATAGTCCAAGCCCGCAAGATAAAAGTCCAGTCAACACAGGAGGTACAGATGTCTAGGCCTACCCCTATCAGTAAATCTAAGAAAAGGAAACTGCTAAAAGAAACTCCTACCCCTGTCAGCAAGTCTAAGAAAGCCTCGCCTCCCATATGCAAGACCACCAGAAGTATGGCTAAATAGGAGACAATTCCAAACATACCTTCTCCTCAAAGAGAACCTATGGATATTCCAAGTTCTCCAGACAAAGAGAGTGGTTGGGGAGCTGCCACAAGTGAAACAGAAGGACTGGTAACAATAAGTGAGATGGAAGGATTGGTAACAAAGACTTTGATGGATTTGAGGAAGGGAGAAGAAGCTCAAGAGGTGATAACTCAGGAAGCATTCACACCGAGTCCAAGAAAATCCATGAGCAGACGAAAGATGATAATAAAGGCTTTGAGGAGTCCGAGCAAAGAAAAAGAGGCTCGAGAGATGGTGGCCAAGGAAGTACTCACACCAAGTTCAGACCAGTCCCTGAATGAACCAACAATATTAATATAAATTGAGAGATTGAAATAAGAAATTGAAGAATACAAAATATTGGACAGGCATATCAAGGCAGAGAATGCATAATTGAAGGAGAAGCATGCAGAGGTCTCTACCAAACTTAACAAAGTCTTGCGATTGGTCCATTACACTAGGGTGATCAAGAAGGAATTGAAGAGTGAATCTTCCGGTGTTAACATTTTTCAATTTGAGGAATGACAGAGGAGGGTCCAATTGTGCAAAAAAAATTTGGGTATCAGTTTTTGATAACATTGCATGAGGACATGCAACATCTTCAGCATGGGGGAAATGTTGAGTCTCCATTTTTGCATAAGATAATACCCTATCTTACCCTCTATCTAAGTCTTTTTGCCTCTGTTATGAACCTATACTATACTATTCCCTCCCAAAACACATGCCTAATAGCTATGTCATGTCTATAAGAGGTAATTGGTGATTTAAAGCATGTTTGTTTAACTTTCTTAAATTAATTCAATTGAAAGTGTTTTATTTTGTATAGTTATAATAATTTGATTTATGAGCAGTCTATCCAGCACCACCAAACACCGTGTAATATGGTACCAAATCCATTCCAGTACCCAATATAGTTTTGATCCGGTACCAATTCCATTCTGGTACCAAGACGTGTGTTATTTCGGTACTCCTTGCTCTGTTCTATTCCGGTACTAGACTCGCGACTGTGTGCAATCTGGTACCAACACATCTATTTTAGAATGTGCCAGTTGGACCTGGATAATGGTGGAGATTTCGATAAGATAGTTGGATATAAGCATCCGATTCAGTTCTCCAGTTACAAGAGACTCCATCGCTCATGCACTTCGTGTCATGAGGATGGAGTCGACTCCTAAAAATTCGATGTAAATCTTAATTCTAGAATTTCTCAAACTGTTTAATGTTTATCCATAAATATTGGTAGTATCGGCTTACCTTATATAAGGAATGCTATGTAGAGAGGAATGTAAGAGATATACAATAAGAATCAGACAATACTTGTCGTCGTCATGTATGAAGTAAAAGACTGTTGATCCAATTTACCAGCTGAATTAATACAAAAGATCTTTTATGTCAATTCTTGGATGTGAGATAAAGTTTTAGTCTGTTAACTCCTTAAGAGGTTCCTTGTTGGTTCGGCAAGGGCCCACCGCCCCAACTAAGGTAAACCTCATTGTATACATTCTGTGTGTTTGTGTGGATAGTTTACAGTAGCATGTGTGTGTGATTAGTCTTTATTTCATTCTTAGGATTGAGCATTGAGTTAATCATTTTGGATTGGTGTGTATAGACAAGTGCTAGATCAAATATACTTTTTATTATCCAATGTTGAAGGTAGCTATCTTATAATTTGAAGTGTGGGACTGATATTTTAAGTTTATGATTGTAGTATCGCAAGGGACCAGGAGACTTTATCTTTCATCTTCATGTGCTATAATAAAGTCTTTCAGTTGTATTGAATTCTCCTTGTGCTGGTTTGATTGAATTACATGAAGTTGGAGTTGGTTTTTTGTTTAAAGAATGATTGGAGTTGATTGTTTTAATTACTACAGGAGACAACCTTCTTAAAGTTCATCTTTTCAATACAAGTGCCTAAAATGAACAGACTTGTTTCTCTGGCACAACATCTCTTTGATTGACTGTTTGTCTAAGTTTCATTATTAGTTTTCTCTTTTAGGTTCAGAGGATATTTTGAAGTATTTAGAGATCTTAGAAATGGATTTTTTATGTTATTAATTATTTCCTATATGCAACAGACTTAGATAGGTTACTTGTTCTCGGCACATATGGTGTAACAACTCTTTCGATTACAAATCCCGGATTGACATTTAAATGAGTGTGAGATATACAGTGAACATATTTAAGCACCAACAAACCCTATGCTAATCATTGTAAATTTTATGATGGAATTGAGTCTTGGTTGGAGGAATCCTACATGTCTACATTTCCCATGAATCAGAACATTTCCAAACTTAATATGTTGGGTGGAGATTTGTCTGAATCAATTCTTCTTTTGGTTCAACATTCCATGATATCCCAAATACATTCTTCAGTTTTATTTCATGATTGAGCATACTCTTCTGGGAGGGAGTTATCCTATTCAACTTTGCATTTTGTCAGATCCTGTAATTGGTTAAACATGCATGTTTTAAAATGGCTAATAAATCAATCTGAATAATATGTGTGTTTTTCCTATATGGAGATCTTGACTACAAAAGGTGATATTCACCTAAAGATAAGAACATGGATCGAAGAAAACACTTGGCTTTAGAGAATTCGACTTGATCATGAAGTGTGTCACCCAAGAACTTTATTTGCAAACCGGCTTTTGGAATTCTACCTTTAAACCTTAGGAAAATGATTGTTTGAGTCATTTTTGAAATTTATGAGTTGATATCAATCTTATTCATTAAAGAATTTGTTCATGTAGGTACAAGTGCACAATTGGGATTGTGGTCAATGGAGCAAGTCACATTATAGCACAAGTTTTAGATATAGAATACATAGAGCGTGAAGCTCCCACACTATGAGTTGATATAAATCTTATTCATTGAACAAATTGTCCATGTAGGTACAAGTGCACAATTGGGACTGTGGTCAATTGAGAATGTCACACAATAGCACAAGTTTTAGATATAAGATACATAGAGAGTGAAGCTCGCCCACAGCTAGATTAAAGCATATCATGGGTGAAAAATGTAAGTTCATTCAAATACCTATTTCTTGGAATACAAGGCTGCAAAGATACGCTGGTAGTTTTCGAAAGATCAGGGTGAGGGAAGAAAATTTCATAATAAGGCCTCACCTCATGCAAACTTGCTCAGAAGGCCTTCTCCATTTCCCTATGCACACTTGAAGTCCCCTTTTGTAGTTCCCAGAGCTAAAACACATATTTTTTGACACATACACGCCATAAAAACTATACAACATGCGTATACACAGGTTGCACCATTAGATCTCGCGTACATTGGGTTTTTTTCTCAAAATTAAAAAATGGTTCTTGGTTTCCATGTCACGTCACGAGATCCATGATCCTTGATCTTCCATATGATAGAAACATTCTTAATTGGCACTTCAGTTCCATTTGAAGGCTATATATGGCCTTTATACAAGTTGTGAAGAAGGAGGAGAAGAATTCAACTTTGAGAGAAAAGTTACTATGGAGAAATTATTCACTTCATATTGAGTCTACATCCCTTTGTCCTTTTAAGTCTGAACACATTGTTCAGCCCCCAAGATCTTCCCTATTTAATGGAGAACCTCATTGTCTCTCTTATATAATCTTTCCTTTGGTGGATGATTGAAGTGGTGGAGGCCCAACTAGAAGGGGTTTAGTTTCTTGGTTCTGAATGTGCCGACACAAAAGTTTGTCATTCATACACTTATGTTGATTACATTTTAATATAAATACAATTTTCTCGTCCAATTAATGTATTGAAAATATTTGAATTTTTATTCCATGGGAATATTTGTTATGAATATTGATGGATTATGCTATTGTATGTGCTAACTTTATATATTGTCACAATATGCTTGTGTATCATGGTTTTTGAGGAAAGGTTGCATGTGTATTGCTTTGAGTCAAGTGCTCAACGATGGACTTGATATAATGTGTGGATGAGGTAGGCTCTTTATCTTGTCTTGTTAGCATATTTATTTATATAACATACTTGAGATTAGAGTTTATTTTTGCAGTCATTTCTATCTGTTGTGGTTTACCCCATGCCATAGATTGATTTTCCTAACAGAATTGGAGACCATACTTGGTATTGAATCTTCTTTTAGGGGTTTGGAGTGTTTTTCTCCTTTGATTACTCTCATTTATCTAGAGTTTATTTTCGTCTGATTTCTTGACACACTCTTTTCATTTTGAGTCTGAGTTTCTTGGCCTTATCCTTAACCTGGCAGTGTTTCAATACATATACGCGGTTTTCCCTGAAAGTTGCATACATATGCGAGCTATCATTCTATAGGAAGCGTATATACATGAGTTTCTTCTGAAATGTCACATACATCATCCTTGTTAGCTTTATTGCTGAGTTTGATGTTTGCTGGGTAAGTTTTGATGGTTGTCGAGTCTTCTTATGTCTCTACTATGATTGTCAAGTGCTTGCAGAGTGATAGGTAACCTTTCTTTGGTTGAATTTTCGGGGGTTTTTTCTTTCTCATCATCCTTTTCATTGGTTTTCCTTACATCCTGGGATGGGTGTTTGCTTCTTGATATTCTACTTGATTTTTCTCTGTTTACATACAATAGGGTCTTTATATCAAGTTGTTGTTCAATCCTTGCATTTTCATTCTTTTATATTGAAAATTCAAAAAATGAATTTTTCGTCATTGGCATTTGATATTTTGGGTTATTGTCATTGATCTTAGTACATGTATAGAAAGATTGCATCTTATTTGAAATTGTACAATTGAATTGAAAGTTGAATTTAGAAAAGATTATCATTTATTGGGAATTGAAGTTAGGACTTTGCATTTTATTCATATTCATTTATTTTACTTGTGAGTTGTAACATCATTAGTTTCACAACCACACCTTTTGAGTAAGAAAATAAACTAAAAGTAACACCAATAAATTTAAAATTGATTAGAAGCGATTTTGTTTTTCAGGGTGCACAAACTAGCTTCAACTTTGCCTTGGAATAGGATTTTGTGAGTAAACTTCTCCAAGGCTATTAAACTCAACATATGTGTCTAACTAAGGGAGTGGTGAAATCCACTGTATAATTGGTGACTTCAGGAGGCTCCTCTCACACTGGAGTTAAGCATGAGGTCGTGCAAGGTTGGTTGAGGGGATATCCCCCCAATATCTTCTTATCATTAGAGATATTTTTTGGGGATCTATTTGTATATGGGGGTCTTATTAGTACCTTTACCTCTGTGAGAGGCGGTGCTTTCTAGATTTTGGGATTTTTTACCCTACCCATGTGGTGGACCTGACTTACAACTATTCACCTATGTATTGGTGATATCATGGTGGCTTAGTTTCTTGACATAGGTAGCCATATAGGTTACTTGTAGGGGTTATTTTGCAAGTACCCTGGGTCAGATAAGGGTCAGATACCACACAAACTTTATGGAGGATTAAATCTCTGAGGAGATCTGACCAACTGGTTGTTAAGCCCACGAGGGTCCTTATAACTGATTTTGATACCTCCAATCTTTGGGAGGGAGTCTCAGGACCCTCTTGGGTGAGGCATACCTACTTTAGGTAGGGAGGCCTCTTTCATTGACTTTATCCTGTTTGTGTGCATATTGAAATTTTTTTATTTTGGTGTTCTCTTTGATTAGTAGTTGGCCTTACAATTTGTTTTTATATCTCAAGTCTCGAGTCATCATGGAGCCAGACCAACTTCCCCATAGGTCTTTCCATTTGTTGAAGTTACCATCGCATCTTGAGTCTTTTCCTTCTAAAAGGAATAAATTTATCAAACGTGGTACACACACCTCCACCTACCAGACTTGTGGTCATACAAGTATGGGTACTGAGTCAAGTTAGAAATATAATGGGAGTCCTTCGACTCCCATACCCACTATAGTTAATGATATTCCTTCGAAACCCTCAACCACCATGGTTGTAGTTCCAGACGTTCCCATCATCACTCCTGTCCATCCTATAGTTAATACTCAACCTATAGTCATGAACCCTTTTGGGTCTCTTTGTCATTCGTCGGGCTACAATACTCAGTCCATCCCTATGCCTTCTAGCCCTTTTTCTTATGGTATGTCAAATTTCACCTCACAATTTTCATCCTCCATTCTAGCATCTAATCCACATAATAGTATTCGGCTTGGGGGCATGGCTTCTCCACATACTCCATTCTCATTTGGCAGTTCTCATATCCCTCAAATGAATCCTACCGTTGGAATCCTACCTCCTTTTCATATTGGGTCTAATCTTGGTCTTAATTCTCCTGGATGGAGTGGTCAACCTGGTGGACAAGACATTGTTTATGTTCCATCCTTTACACCTACCTCCTCCACACCAATTCTGACCAACACATTTGGCATGATGAATCCACCTCTATCCTTCGGATTCACACCTAGAGGAGGTTATTTTCACACCATGGGAAACCCCCAACCTGGAGCTACTCCGATTGGGGGAAATATTTACAATCCTCATCATAACATTCCTACTGAAATGGTGCCCAACCAACTCCTTATGAATCAGTTCAGAGGGGGGTTTTAAAATCTCGGATAGGGCCATGGTTCTTACCAGAACCTTGGATGGGATAAAATTCCCCAACAAAAATATTTCTCGGGAGCTTGGGGCCAGATGTCGCAACCTCCTCTCCCTTTTCTGGCCACGCTCAATTTTCCAGACCTATCGTGATTAATGAATGACCGCGTGCTTCATTACCCAACATGCCCCCCCATCCCCACCAAGATTCCTTCATATATTCCAAAATTCAAGGGTAAGATTGGTGAGGATCTTGGTGATCATGTCACTACTTTCCATATTTCTTTCTCTTCTAATTCCCTTAATGACGTTTATATTCATTTAATATTGTTTCAATGCACCCTCATGAGGGTCGCAACGAAATGGTACATAGAGCTACCAGGGGGGCATACAAAAATTTTAATCAGATGGTTTTATCCTTCTTCAAACACTTCCAATTGTTGGTTCATTATGACGTCAACATAGAAATTTGTTTGGCCTTCTGCCAGGATAAATCCACCCATATCTAGGATCACATCCAAGAGTGGCATAGACAAAATAGGTTGATCAAGGCCTACATTCCTCCGGAGTTCCTTTTGGAATGGTTCCTTAAGGATTTACAGCCTTATATTTTGAAGGATGTGTCTACATATGGAGTTACATTTGAGAAGGAAGCAATTTTTAAAGCCCAACTGCTATATCTCATATATGCCCAATATGGGATGTTATATGAAATTCTTCCTGATGCACCGAGGTCAAGCTATGACCCTAGACAAAATCCTGGGCCTCATGTTGATGGAATTGTAGGCTCCTCAAATGTAAAATCTGTAGACTTGGTGACCAGCCAGTTGAAAGATTTGTCTCTAAAACAATCTATAGGAAGACAATCTTCATCTGTGTCCTCCACTCCCACTCAGTTGGAGGATGTACATTCTGTGAAATCATTGACCAACCTGAATGGTAACCAACGACTAGGAGGGAGTAAAAGGAAAGGACATGGTAAAAATTGTAAGGGTGGGAGGAATAATAATAATGATAAACCTAAGGACAATGCTAATAATGAGAAGTCGAATAATAATGCTAGTGAAGGAAACAAAGAAAGGCGAAAGGTGAAGTTTCCTTGAAAGATTTGTACAGATGATCACCTTACCCACTTGTGCCTCAAACTTGCGGAAGATGTGAGGATTTTATCCATACTGCCCACTGTGTTGACTAATCCTTTTCCTCACAATCAACACATGGTATCAAGCTCCTTGAATGCCATAAATGTGACGATTGGAAGTAAAAACCCATCGGTGCAATATGGTGACCATCTATGCATCAATATGGTCAAGTATCAAGTTAATGTAGCCACTCGGTCTCATGACTACAGTTCTTCACAGATTTTTCCAGGTCTAGAGTCTCCCCCTCTTTCGGAGATGCTTTTATAGATCAAAAAACCAAATCCTCCGCCTCGTATTACGAAAGGAGTACTCAAATGCTCTATGCACAACCCTAATGCTAGAGCTGCCAAAACTTATTCTATTGTTGAGGATCTGGGTCAAACCCCTTTTGCGATGTCAGCTCTGGAGGTACTCCAGATGTGTCATTCAAAGAGGAATGCCTTGTTATCTGCATTAGGAGCTCCAGATCCCTATGGATCTAAGGTTATCAAGTTTGATGTCATGGATGTGAAGCCTCACTTTCCTTACCATGTGGATTTCCAAATCCACGTGGATTACTCAAAGTATACCATCAAACATATTTTTATTGATGAAGGCGCTGCAACGTGCATGATGTCCCTAACCTATTGGAAATCCATTGGATCTCCGACCCTTTCTCAATATTCGATCATGTTGAATACATTTGATGACTGTTCTTTCCATCCCTGCGATATTCTTCCTTCCTTCTCGGTCTAGTTAGGTGGGAAGATGGTGGAGGTGGATGTCAAGGTGGTTGATGCACCCTTTGACTACAAATTGTTACTAGGATGTAACTAGAATTATGCTATGACTGTAGTTGTATCGTCTGTCTTCTATACTTTATGTTTTCCTCATTATGGGAAAATTGTGATGATCAATTAGTTGTCCTTTGTGTACACTAGTTCCGATGCATCAGTTGGACCCTTGATCCTCGTGATAGACAACTATCATCCGACAAATGATAATATTGGTGTCAGAATGTATTCATCCCTTATGGGTAGTTTTTATTCTAGGGCACCAATTCATCATATCTATGCCATGTCCAGTAGGTCTCCATCATCGATGATGTTAGTTCCTTTTTTCACTTCATATTTTAACGATCCTTGGAACCTACCTTCCTTGACTGCATCTTATGAAGGTTAGTCACATACTAGAATGGACATGCCATTGTTGGCGACATAGATATCGTATCATACTGTTCTTGACTCTTCTGCTGACCTAGATCATGTTTCCTCATAGAAGGATGAGGAGGATCCTATTCTTAAGCTTGTGTGGGCCACTTCATCGTTTTTCTCACATGACTTCCTTGATGATACTTTACCCTTGGATGAAGCAATCATAGAGGCCATGAATGGTTCTAATAGGCCATGGGATGACATGCACCATCGCTCTTATTTCCTCCCAGATCTTTCTAGAATTGAACAAGATGATTTTATATCTACCTTGAGGGAGATAGTCGGTTGCGTCATAGTTCCACTTGATACGCATGGTATTTATGTAGAAGGAAATACGATGAGTATATCCCCTACCGTCACAATCGATATCTCTCGTATTCATGGTAAGGTTGAAAATGTATATATCAGTGAAGATTCTTCTCTACAATAAATTTTGATCTACAAAGAGCTCTTCAAATAATTTCGCGATGTGTTCGCTTGGTCATATGAAGAGATGCCAAGAATTGACCCTCAAATTTTCGAACATGAGATTAAAACCTACCCGGATGCTAAACCTGTTCGACAACGAATTAGAGTTGTCAATCCTAGGAAGGCCCCTGCTATTAAGGCAGAGGTAGAGAAACTATTTAATGTTGGCTTTATCTACCTGATTCCCTTGACTTAATGGGTATCCAATCTTGTTCTCGTGAATAAGAATAAAGGAACCATCCGTGTATGCATGGATTTCTGAGACCTAAATAAGGCATGTCCTAAAGACAACTTCCTGACACCCTTCATTATTCAGATTCTCGATGAGTGTGTGGGAAGCGAGGTTTTTTCTTTCATGGATGGATTTTTAGGATACAACCAAATTCAGATTAAACCCGAGAATCAACATAATATGACATTTATTTGTCCTTGGGGTACATTCACATACCATAAAATTCCTTTCGGCCTTAAAAATGCCAGAGAAACCTTCCAGTGAGCCATGACCTTTTCTTTTCATGATCTCAAGCATATAGTCGAATCTTACCTTGATGATCTTGTTGCTCATTCTCACAAGAGAGTGGATCATTGTACCCACCTTTGACTAGTTTTTGAAATATGTTGCTATTATAACATCCATTTGAACCCTCATAAGTGCATATTTTTCATTAGGTCATGTTGTCTTCTAGGATTCTTAGTCTCTGAGACTAGGGTCATGATGGATCCTTTAAATTTTTAGGCAATACTTCAATTGCATCCCTTGCGCACTATTCGTCGGCTTCAAGGTTTACAACGAAAATATAAATTTTTACGTCGGTTCATAGTGAACTATGCCAATATTACTAAGGGTTTCATGTGTCTCTTTAAGAAGGACACTCCTTTTATATGGGATGAGAGAGCCCACGAATCCTTCGATGCTATGAAGAAATCCTTCGTATCGACGCCTCTACTGAAGCCTCCAAACTACAATAGAGATTATTTGCTTTATATTGCCACATCCAAAGGGACAATTGGTATGGTTTTGGTTCAAGAGGATGATGAGCTATGTGAGAACATCATTTACTATCTTACTCGAAACTTAGTCGGCCCTGAACTCAAGTATTCTCACATGGAGAAGTTATCTTTGGCTGCCATTCACGTAGTTCAATGATTATGAAACTATATATTACTTTGAAAAAGTACCGTGGTTTCTGATGTCAATCCATTTCAATACGTCCTTAATAGGCTATCATAGGGGGAAAATATAATAAATGTATTTTTATCTTGCAAGAGTTTGATCTCGATTTTGCTTCAACAAAATCCAATAAATCACCATTTTTCCCCAATTTAATATCGGACTTCCCTAGGTTAGATGAGGATGTTTTCATGTTGATTCATTTGCGGATGAACACATTTTCCTCATTGTCAGACCCCTGGTATGGATATATTGTGATCTACCTTCAAACCTTGAAGTTCCCTTAGCATATTTCAAGAGATGACCGACGACATATATGATATCAAGCTAAGAAATACCTTATCATCAATGACACTTTGTATCGCCGAGGCATAGATAATATATTGCATCATTGTTTGACTCACGAAGAGGCTAAGTCTATCCTTTATGACTATCACAGTGGGGCTTGTGGTGGTCATCTATCTGGGCTTATGATAACCCAAAAGATATTGTGAGCCAGTTATTTTTGGCCATCTATTTTTAAATATTTTGTCAAAGAAGTCAAGAAGTATCACTCGTTCCAGGTGTTCAATCGAAAGATGTAGTCACATCCAACCCTTCTTCACCTGGTTATTACCGTCGGTACCTTCACCAAATGGGGGGTGGAATTTTTGGATTGCAACCCAACTTCGGTTGGGGGGCATAAACATATTATCGTGGCCATATACTACTTTAATAAGTGGGTTGAGGCCATACCTACAATTAAATCCAATGGTAAGAATGTTTCATTTTTTGTGTTCAATAAAATTATAGCCAGGTTCAAAATCCTGAGTGATATTGTCACTGATCATGGAAGTCACTTTCAGAATGAAATGATGAAATAATTAGCATCGAAATTGGGGTTTAAACATGGCCATTCTTCCCCTTACTACCCCTAGGAAAATGGACAAGTGGATATCATGAACAAGTCTCTCAAGACCATTTTGCAGAAAAAGGACAGCCAAAGAAAATCTGACTGGCATATCATGCTTTACCCTGCACATTGGGCATACCGAACCTTGGTTAAAATTCCATCGGATTTTCTCCTTTCCAGTTAGTACACAGTGTGGAGTCGATCCTACCTATTGAATGCATAATCCCTTCTATTATATTGGAATTTAAGCTCCTATCTGACACTTTTGATCTTGAACAACACATCGTACACCTAGAGAGTCTATATGAGTAGCGTCGATATGCCTCTACAACTATCGAAGTGAATAAATGACATGTCAAGGTCCAGTATGATAAATATGTTTGTCCTTGATAGTATGTTGAGGGTGAATTGGTCCTATTTTATGACCAAGCCAAAGAACCACTGGGGGCAGGAAATTTCAACCCCATGTGGCATGGTCCTTATATCGTGCGACGTGTCCTAGAAAAAGGAGACTATGAATTAGAATATTATGAAGGGAATATGCTGGTTGAGCCCAACAATGGGATCTACTTGAAAATATATTATGCTTGAACCCCAAGATTAGGCATAACTCTTTGTATACTAATGTATTTTAGTGTATATATATTTTCCCCTTTCATCATCGGCTTGCTTGTTGAGTTTTCCCTTGGTTGGTAGATGTCAACGGATTCTTCGGTCTACTTAGGATTCAAATATGGGGCCAGTCATCATACACAAAACTTGGCTTCTGCCACTTTGGTTGTTTACTCACCTGAGGGTCAACTGGTGTCTTTAGGTGGCATTTTCCTAGGTCCATCAACGAATAATGTGGCCAAATATAGCATCGTTATGGAGATTTTGTGCAATGCCATTTCACATGGTATTCATTCTTTAGAATTTCTCATGGACTCCAAGTTAGCAGTATGTCAGTTTAACGACAATTACCATGTGCGAGACCCTACTCTACTATGACGATTCCTATGGGTACGAATTTTGGAATGACATTTTGATTTTATTACTTATCATCACATACCTAGAAGTTCTAATTATATATCTAATGCATATGCTAATTATGCTTTAGATTTTCATTTGTCACATCACTAAAGAAAATAAAACACATTCACCAATGTACACATTGTAATATAAGTAAAGTCGAAGATCATTGTTTTTTATATTTTATCTCTTCAAAAATATGGTGTTATAGTACAAAATTGGGGCTCACACCCTCAAAATACATATATGGTCAATCAATACAATAACCATGACATCTATGCCTATGGAATTAGATGTGTGTCATGATAGAATAGTATGGTGTTTATGAGATGCCAGAAGAGTCACACCCAAGCATGGGGAACACCTACCACCTGCCGCTGAATCGCCTCTGACACATCCTCTACCTGAACCATAAGAATTCTTTGCGTCAAACAAGACAGGTTTCCATGAACATTTTGAAGTACTCTCTCAATGTCTCCTCCCACTAGCTCATCCCCCTAATGCCTCCACTAGTGTCGTGGGAGTCCATATGGTCGTCGCAGACCCACACTTGCGTAGAATACATGTTTTAGTTAGTACTGGACGTCATCCAAAAATATTTTTGTTTTCTGTTACAAAAAAACAAAAAAAT
>SNQJ01S0057234.1:35580-45620 GCA_010110895.2 Picea sitchensis
TTGTAGGGTGTTGGTACCTTACCACCTCCCAACCACCTCATCACTTCGGTCCACCATGCCATGGATGGATCCTGAAGTCCATGCAAAAAAATGTCGACTCTAGGGCCCAAGCTTGGAACCCTCTCAAATAAAAAACTACATAAAATGGACGCAAACCTGAAGTTCCTCTTTTTACCTTGTTTGCAGTCTGTTAGCTGGCTCTTCATGTTGGCCACAAGTGAGGTGAACCAATCGTAAATCGTGGGTCACAAGAACTCTACCGAGTAGAACATAAGTGACCTTGATGCCTAATGCAATGAGGCCAACCCTGTGATCTATGTCAACACAAGGACAATGATCTTGAGACTCACATTGTTGATCACTCTGATCGAGAGTTGTCTCCCTACCTTCTCGGTCCCTGCAACACAATGGGTGGCTATGTAATCCTGTATATTCATGCCATTCCTAGATCCACAGGCTTTGAGGTTCACCACCTCACCCTGACATGACAATCCTGTCAGAAATTATATGTCCTCGACTTCAATCCTTAATGGTTTCCCATCGAGGTTGAAGGCCTCCATATCTGGATCCCAGTAGTCCACCAACATTTGGAGTAGTCTCACTTGAGCCCTCGTATCTTTGAGAGCCCAAAATGTATATAAACCACATCTTCTTAATTCCATTTGGACCCCTGGATATCTTTCCACTGCAACATCAACCCTTCATGCTCTCTTTCTCTCCACTCTAGCACCATATTGCAAGTTTAAAATCAATTTTTGAGTCAGTGCCATTCTAAAAATTCAACTCATGGACTTGTACGTGAGATGCAACTCACACAGTCGCATATAGTGTTGCATATGCACAGTCTCTTTTGAAAACATTTGTGTATAGGGTTGCGTATACGCAACCCGATTATCTACATCCCATGTCTACCCTAGTTTCTAAATTATGCCTTCAAATACTCAAGAATTGAATCCTAAATGGAAATTTTAAACCAATATAAATGAAGAGAAGAGAAAGAAGACTTACTTGGTCTAGTCGGTTGTCAATTATGTTACTCGTAGTTCCCGCAATCAACACTTGAATATCAGGGGCAATTTGGTCCAAAATGCACTATTTGGGTAAAAAATACAAATGATATGGTAAATTGGTTATTTTTTACTATTTATAGAAACTTTTTACCCACTTTACATAGTTTTTGCTAATATTTTGGCCTACTGGACTAATAATACAGTATATGGAGTTGGTTTTGGTGGTTTTATCCAAGGATTCTTGCAGTTTCTAGCATCACGTCACCCATTCATAAATTCGATAGGTATTTTCATTGACCAATATATAGGATAGGTCATGACTCTATTTTTCCCTCTTGCATTTCCCTATAACTACAATTCATATCCCTTAGGTACGAACCCATTTATTAGTGACACAGATCCTTCTTTCTGCAACTAGAAGTGTCGTTATTGAATGGTAGAGACTTATCAAACATGAGTGCCTTATTTAGAACCTCTGTGCCACTCGGTGCCCATTAAAATATGTGACTTTGCGTTTGAACCTCATTTCTTACTCATAAGCATGCTGACCTATATCTAGGGAAGCTCCCAATGAGACTGGTTTAATCTCTTTTCTGACTCTCTCAAAAAGAGAACAGATTTCCATGTGAACCTATCTGTTTCACACTCATAAATTTGATTTGAAAGGATGTCTATTTTGTGTAAGTTTAACCCTTTTTCAAGCCAAGTAGACTAAATTTACAAAAAAGGAAATTCTTTGGTGTTGATTTGTAATTGCATCTCATTATGTTGCTTGTAGTATTGAGCCTAATGCCCATTCTTGCTTTCGCATAATAATCTTATCATCTTAGCAGTTTACATCATCATCCAAGCAAAGAATTGTTTATATCCGTTTCAAATTGACACCCTATACCCCAAGAGGAAACATTCCCCCGAGTGTCCATACCCTGCATGCACCTCCTTGCATTGTGCATAGGTATGTTCCATTGTTGGAACTAGTTTCTTTCTCACGACACTTGTTTCCTCCTCTGTATCACAACATTCGTTTGATTATGAAAAAACAAAAAACGACGAGCGAGAAAAGAGTATTACCTTATGTTGGAAACAATTGTGTCGCCTTTGAATAGAGAATAAACTTTTGATTCCACTTGTCTTCAAAATTTTGGGTTTAGCATTACCTTAGGAAGATGAGCTCGTTACTGAGAGTTTACTCCCTTGATTGGTTACTCTTCCAGTCCCTATGGAGAGTTTTCTTGGTGCCTCCTGCATCACAAATTTTCATCAATAAGTCATTGTTGCCATAGTCATCCATATGTCTCATGCTCTTTTTCAAAGGATGCCTATCAGCCTGTATTGGCCATTTCTCAAAACTCTTGACTTTTCATGTCATCCATACCCTCAGTGTGTCTCAGAGTTACATGAAGTTGTATTCCTACCATGCACCCTAGTCCTAGTTTCCTTATGGGTAGGTAACCTTGAACCCAACAATCGACATCTCCTCATTGGTCGCTAACTCGGGGGATTCCCTTGTGTTCAACGTCAATAAATATATTCACACATTGAGATTTGTGCAATGTATTGGATTCCATTATCCTTATTGGTGGTTTCCTCACCTTTGTCGTCAGTTTTCCTCATTGGATGATATTTAGAGAGTCTTTTTTGTCCATTACTTGCATATGGTGCATGTAAAAGATGCACAAGTTCATTGGTTTGTGAACATGTTCTTCATCCGAGTTCCTCCAAATCATCAAGCTCCTTCTTTATACCTCATGTTGAATGATGAGATATTCCATAATTCTCTTCTTTAAGTGGGTCTCCTTCCATCGAATTCAGCCCATCTATTATGGAAACGAGACCTAGAGTCCTCTGAGTACCTAGAAGCTTGCAGTCATCAATGATGGGTTCTCTCACCATCGACAGTTGGGAATACATCAATGTCTCCTTATCAATGGATTCTTCAAGTGTTCAACCTCAACATCTTTATTTACACTTGTAAGAATGTACTCGGTGCCTTGATACCTACTTTCATTATCGATAGGCTGTCTCACATTTTTTGATGGTATACCTTAATGATCAATAATCAAACTAAGTCTCATTGTGTCCGAACTCAACTCTGTTATTCACATAATGTAGACTTTCACCCTTGGCAGATCGTGTAGAAGACTTGAAGACATCAGTTCATAGTCACAATTTTCTTGAGTTGTTGCTATAATTTATTGGACCAGTACCTATACGACTTTAGTGTTCATGGGAGATCAGATTGTACTCCATTGTATACATATATCTTCATATTGAGTTTGAGATTGGTTTTCACTGGGCCTTGTTCGTGACTATGACAACCTATGGTATGTATCTACTTTTGTATTTCCTATTCATGGCCATGAAAAACTATTTGGTACATTTCCACATGGATATGCAGTGTAATTCAAATCGACAACCATGTGCACAAAGTCATTATGGATTGTAATATTCTTATGAGCAACTAGTTCATCTAGTTGGGTCTCCATTACTCCACTTATGGGAATTATAATGTATTTTGACCATCGTAGATACTCCTATGAACTCACACATTAGGGGGCATCTGTTATAGAAACATTTTCCTCACCTCATGCAAACTTGCTCAGAAGACATTTTCCATTTCCCGATACAGACATGAAGTCCCCTTTTGTAGTTCCTAGAGCTAAAAAACATATTTTTCCACACATATGTGCCCTAACAACTATATGTTAATGTTTATGCCATGATTATAGTTATTTTCATTTCATTAGATAAGAGCATAATAAGAATAAGATCACTGAGAAATACACGTTCACAAGAGACATAGTATTTATCCTGGGAAACCCTCTAGGGGAAGAAAACCCAGCAAAAAATTCCTTATCATAAATAGCTTATACAATGTTCAAGAGATAACTCAAACTAGTACATAAAGTCCTCCCCAAGAGATGCACCACTCTTCTTTTCCTCTCTCTAGTAATTGCAGCTTGCCTCATAAGAGAAATGAGCAAGTGAGTTGTGTGTTGGAAGTGAGGCGCTAGCCTCTTATTTATATCAAACTGGCACGTGTGAAAGGTCACAACTGGCAGGGCCAACCTCTCACTCTGGGTGGGTAAACCCACCTTTAATTAATTATGGGTCTTCCATTATAACTGTTGGGGCCGACTTCTTATTCTGTCCTTTGTTATTGTCCGATGGTCAATCCGCAAAAGGGGATTTGGTCCTTATACAATTATCGACATGATTAATCCTCAATGGGGATTAATCCAATAACAATAATAATAATAATGACATGATTAATCCACAATGGGGATTTAATCTAATAACAAAATAATAAGAAGAATGATCTTCGCACTTACATTATTTCAACACTATACAACATGCATATATGCAGGTTGCACCATTACAACCCGTGTACAACATGTTTTGTGCTCAAAATTAAAAAATGGTTTCGGGTTTCCATGTCACATCATGGGATCCATGATCCTTGAACTTCCATATACTGAAAATGTTCTGACTCAACCCTTAAGTTCCATTTTAAGGCTATAAATGGACCTTATCCAAGATGTGGAGGAGGAGAATAATTCAACTTTGAGAGAAAAGTTACTCTGGAGAAAGTTTTCACTTCATATTGAGTCTGCATCCCTTTGTCCTTTAAGTATGAACACATTGTTTATCCCCCAATCTCTTCCATATTTAATGGAGAACCTCATTGTATCTCTTATATGAGCTTTCCTTTGGTGGAGGATTGAAGTGTTGGAGGTCCAACTGGAAGGGAAATAGTTTCTCGGTTCCGAACATGCCGACTCAAAGGTTTTTCACTCATACACTTCTGTTGATTACATTTTAATAGAAATACTCTTTTCTTGTCCAATTTATGTCTTGCAAATATTTGAATTGTTATTCCATATGCATATTTGTTATGAATATTGATAGATTATGCTATTGTATGTGCTAACTTTATATATTATCACCATATGCTTATGTATCTTAGTTTTTGAGGACAAGTTGCAGGTGTATTGCTTTGCATCAAGTGCTCAACGGTGGACTTCATCGAACATTTGGATGAGGTAGGCTATTTATCTTATCTTGTCAGCATATTTATTTATATAGCATACTTGAGATCAGCGTTGATCTATGTAGTCATTTCCATCTGTTTTGGTTGACCCCATGACATATAGTGATTTGCCTTGTAACAATTTTGCCTTTTTAAATTTCCAACTTGTCTGAAAAATAATGCGTTCTTTCTCACTTTTGACAGAGCATCTGTGAGTGCTTGACACACATCTCTAATGGTTGTCCCACTCTCAAATTGTCTCTGAAAACTTATATCATATACCCTTTTACTATCTATGAGTCGAATGATCAGGTCTTTGGATTCTCTCAACTGCTTGTTAAGCTATTTTATAGTTTTCTCACCTTCTCCAAGTGAAGTGTGAGTATTTCCAACAATCTGGCCCATTTTAGGTATCATATATGAAAGTTTAAGTTTTAGACTCATCCTTTTAGCTGAGGATCTTGTCATTGGACTATGTTTGACCTATTTTCCCTTTAAAACTTCTGGAACTTCTGAAACTGACTACCTCTTTGAACCTAATGCATCTTCTGTTGTTGGCATGCCAGGTGTCTTTTCATCCAATTTTGTCTTCAACTTACTTTTGTACTAAAAAGAGTGTCCTATGACATACTTGGATTCTTTAAACTTCTCTTTCAATTCTTTAATAACTTGGTCTTTGTCTTCTGGATGTACTTTATCTTCATGTATTTCCTGAGTTGAATGTTCAACATGTTGTGTTGGCAAAGTAGGTACATGTGGTATTCTGGCAGCTGTTCTTGTGGTTGGGCTACTTACTCTGGGCATTTCCTCCACTTCATAGGTAATAAGGAATGTCATAATGATCTTTGATGACCCTTAAATACATCATGTACTATTATGTTCCATTACATCATCAAAAACACCCCACCTATACCTATGACTTGACTCTTTTTCATATGCCAAATAAATCTTACTTGAAAATGACTAAATGAAAATGAGAAGATTTATGAGACATAACTATTTTAAAGGAACACACACACTCAACTGACTCAAGTTGTAATGCATTGGTTTTCTAAAGACCAAGGCATGACCTTGTAAACTAATGACAACCCTATAACTCTACCTTGAAAATACTGATGCTAGCATTTGGCTCCAATGGGGATGTTATCCTCTCTGTGAGGTAGAAAAGAAAATTAGACAAGGTTCCTTATCCATTGGGTTGATCCCATTCCCTGTAACCAACTCATTTTGCAACTAAATCCAAACTAAAAACTGGAGCTTGAATTTATTTCACCTTGTTGACTATAAACTGAATGATGAAACTGAATTAAAAAATACGGAAGAATTCTCAACTATGAGCTTATTGGCACACAATCCTACTCTAATATACTGAAGACAACTGTTGAATCAAATAAAACTGAAATGCCAATGCAACTAGTCAAGTAGTTTCTCAACTAACATGGTTTGCTGACTGTGATTTAGCAAGGTCAAAATTGGAACATGTAACAACAAAGGAAATTGGTGATACTTTTGTTTATCATAGTGAAAACACGGCTGGAAATTCAATATGAGAAACATTTCCATATATTCATCTACATGATCATAGAAAAAATTCTTGCCAAATTTTGTTTGTTGATCCCCAATATGAAAGGGCAAAGGTAGCCATGTGTCATTTTGCTTCTGCTGAAATAAAACTTCACAATGAAGACTTTGAAATGAAGTAATTTGGGGTATTTTATGTTCTTCTAAATCTTTGATATCTCCCTCAATAACTTTGGAAAATTCATCCAAAAAATGAATCTTGGCCTTTGAGCTACATTTATATGATTTTAAATAAGAAGACAAAAAAGCACGAAAGTTTTCATCACCCTCATCATCAATGCACATATTATTCCATTCTCTAAAACCTTGAGTGGAAGGATATTCTACCACAAACTCTACCCCCATCCATGTTTCCAAAAATACAACCCAAAGAGTTGTAATAGTTGTAACAGATCTAGTAGGAAAACCTTCAACCCAATTCCTACACTTCCCTTGGAATGAATCATAACAAAGTCTGATGAAAACATCTTCATGCTTGACTCTAAGAAACTCAATAAAGTCATGAAAGTTTGAGATATGCTTCAAAGTCAAACTTAGATCATCTCCACTAAATTTCAAACCATTTCTTAAAACATATTCATACTTGGGTAAAGGATTCGGGAAACCATAAATCTGTGAAAATTCGAAACATGCATACCTTGAAACAATGGTAGCAACATCTGAGTTCTTCATCAAATCTAGTGGAGTCACTAGTACCTTCTTCAAGATTTAAAACCTTCAGACAGTGAAGTCACCACTGATATTTTGTCATCTAGATACAACTGATAATGGAGTCGCTAGGTGGATGATTTACAGCCTCATTGTGTCTGACCGTTGTCCACCATCAACAATCAGATCTGAACTTTGTTGTTTATCCCAGGGAAGATTTCACCTTCGCTCCCCAACAAGGGCACGAAAATGTTAATACTAAGTAAATTGTTTGGTTGAAGAAAATAACTTACAAAGGTAACCACAAAACCACTTTAGAACTGGACACTAGCCTATTGAGTTCAGAGAGGGATCTCTCTTGTCACTTAGTCTCTAATAGATATGTTTTCTTTCTAAATCAATGGATAAGTTTTGATAAATGAAGATATTTTTTATAATTTTTGCTGGCAAGAAAGAAGGGGAACTGTTGGGAAATGGAGTCAACCCTTGAAAATGAATGAAAGCAATGACTGGTAGGTGGAACTATTCAAAGAAACAAAGGCTAGATATATGATGGTCTTTCAATTTTAAAAATTGATAGTATAAGATAGAAGAAAAAATGAAACATCTAACTACATTCGGAGCACCAATAAGATGAATTCGGATGAGTTAAGAGGAAACAACAGTGTAATTTTTTTTTTAAATCTAAAGCATCATTTTTAGATGAATTTCAGATCATTTACTTTCCAATTTAAACATATAAATAATTACAGATGAAGAATAAGAACACAATATGTACATACAAAGAATAGAACACAGACTTTAGGCCACCAACATTAAAATATTTGTCTTGAAAATCTCTGGACTTCTGCATTTGTATTTCATTCAGATTTAGAAATTTTTTACAATGTTAAGAAAAATGTCCCTGCTTTTGCCAACTCACCCATTTTACATTGAAAATGATCCAATACATAGATAAATTTCCTCCCTTAGGCCATTTGAGTTTGAATCTACTACTATCTATAATCATGGATCTGGTTACATCAAAGGAGAACAAATCCTAATCTACATACTAAAAATACAAAATTCGACTTCACCATTTTTAATGCAAAACAAAAATCTTTGAAAAAATAGATTTCCAACACATTTTCAACTTTAAGACTGATATGAGTAATCTTGTATAGATGGAGAAGGATATTGAAGGGATCTGAGTGCTGGTAAGGCTCTAATCTATCTTTGCATAGTAGATTGGGGTAATGCATTGTGTAAATGTGACCTTCAACATTTGCGTAGTGCACTTTGCATAACGCAACTAGTTTTTCTTCAAGATTCATTCAAATGGTAGATGCAACATTTGTGGAGGCTACTTATGAATACTAGGCCAAACACCAATCATTTCCCAGTTTTTACCATCTTTAAATATTCTTGCAGATGTTACGAGGGAAAAACTCTCTATAGCCAAGGGTAAACCAAAACACATAGGTATGACTGTAGAAATCGACTCAATTCCAACATATGCTATACAAACTAATGTGCAAGATAAGAAAGAGGCCTACTTCAATCCCACGTTTGATGATGTTCCACCGTTGAGCACTTTGACCCAAAGCTTTGTACTTGCAACAAGTTATTAGCAAACAAGCATAGCAAGAATATAGTGATAATGTAAAAGGGGTTAGCACATCATATAGCATAATCCATTAATAAACATTACAAACATGCCCATGGATAATAATCATATATTTGCATGATACCAATAGGACGGGAAAGGAGTATTTCTATTAATAAATGATCAGTAGAAGTGACAACATTATAGACTTCCATGTCGGCACTATTATCCCCATTTTTTAAGGATAACTAGGAGATCATGTCTCGAGGCCCACAGGTCTTAGACATGGAGTACCGAGAGCAGGATTGACCTGAGCATGGCCCTGGAGGTCCTATCCTTTTATTCTTGCATTAGATTTGTCCTGTCAGCAACAACAACACCCATCACCATCGACTTGGTCTTGTATCAGAAGAGGTTCTTGCTCCATGAGGTAATTGATCTAGGTATCATGGTATGTATCACTTTTGATCATTGAAACTTTTAAATATATGCATCTGATTCCTTTTATCTCTAACAACTTCTTGGATCTTACATTATTCCACTTGACCATGCTTGGGGAGATTGATAGGGTTCCCTAGCAAGCCTGTGCCAATAGGTCTTGGTTTGCCACTGGGGGAATTTATGAAAATCCATCGTCTGCTCCCATCATAGCACAAATGTTTCATCTGATCTCCCGCTCATTTATCCCATTCCCCTTGTCTGGGCATTGGTTTGACCTATTTGTAGGATTTCACCTTATCTCGTGGGAAGAAGGGGCTAAAGGCCCATAAGGTAAAATCATCTGGTAAAAGACAAAAGCCTAAAAATGAAACCTCGAGATGCTTTGCCTAGGGATCCCTGATAAGGAAATAAAAGGCCTCTCAGTAAGAAATAGGAGGGACCTAGAAAATAACAAACAAGATGTAACAACCCTAGTTGAATAAATGTTTAAGGTTTATTAAGTAAAAATTAATTAGGGGATTAATTGTCTTAACATGGTATTAATTAAACAAGATTGGTATAAGATACTAATTAAATATTTATTAATTAATTAAAGGTTATAATTTTGATCAATTAATTAATTAATTAACTACCTATTATATTCAATAACTTGGGTATTAAATTTAAAAGGGATAATAAGTTATATTGTTTAAATTAAAAAAAAAAGAGTTACGTACACGGAAAGGGATAATATATTAATTCAAAG
>SNQJ01S0057234.1:64514-77388 GCA_010110895.2 Picea sitchensis
AATATATGTTGGTTTTCCCGGTTTGGGTTTCTAGGTGAAAAATCTCTGTGTAATGTTTGTATTTGCCATTGTATCTTTTCTGTTCTTTTCTGAATATCAGTTTGCAGTAGATATTGTACAAGGTTAGTATTTACAAAGTTTTCCTAAACCATGATTAAACGTCATCGGTTTTTCACACCTCAGCGTTCACCAAATCCAAAAGTTTATTATCGTAGCCCTGATAGCCGAGAAAATGAAATCCTTATTTTAGTAACTCGTGTCAAGGTTAAAAGTAAAAGCTAAACCATGGTAACTTTCTTCCGGCAATTCGCCACTCGACGTTTTCTTTTTTAAAAGTTATACTGTCTAAATCCCGACTCGCAAAATCACGATAAGGGTATGAACATAATTAATTAATCACTTAATCCGAGTTTATCTTCCCTTTTAATTAAGTCGTATTATCGCGATCTCGCGGTTTCGCAGCTCGTCATGCAAACTTCCCGGAAACTTACCTTCGAAGCTCCGAGTCACGATACAACGAATATAAATAATTATGAAATTAATTAGACTCCTAATCATAATTACGTTTTTATTAATCAAAATCAATCATCGCAATTTCATGGGTTAAAGGTTCAAAAGGTCAAAGCAAAATTCCCGATACAACGAGTGGCGAAAGATTAATTAACGTTGGTAAAACCGGATTAATTAAGCTAAATCAATACATCCCGCTTTTTGATGCTTACGTGATTTACGAGGTAGCCTTGTTTCTTCCATACACCAAATGACACTTTAAACCGCCAAAATTTATGGCATTAATTAGGAGATAGGGAGAATCGATGAATAAAGCTCGGGTTTTTATGGTTAAATTTATTTCTGAGCATGATTTGACAGATTTCATCTAAAAGAGTACCGAGTTTTCAAATATATATAGAATTGTTGTTCATTATGACAAATTCATTTCTATACCACGCAGAGCACAATCTCTGAGCAAGCTAACTTCTGTATGTATACGTATTTCTATCACAGAAGAGCTAAAGCACAATCTCCAGTCATGGCCCTGCAAAAAGCATCTAAAGCCAGTGTTGAGGTTTCGGGACAAGGCTCAGACAACGTTGCTGATACTTCACCTCGAAGTGTCGACTCTGTCCCGAACTGGTCTTTTGTTTCTGATGTTCTACAGGCTGAATTGGTGGATTATTCCGATGATTCCAACGACAATGAAAAAGATGATATAACCACCAAGTAGAAGATCGTCATCCAATCCGGAATGCACAAAGTAGCAACCAGGCCAAGACTACTGCCATATTATGATATGGTCCGATGGGCATTATACCATGTGGACATACCAACCAGAACCATCATGAATGAGCAAAAGGTCACCATCGGGACTTTCAGGCCTGAACATCTGCAAGCCATGTATAAGTTGCCCATAGCGTCCGACTTTATATATGGTGTTGAATTCTTAGACGAATTCAAATAGAAGGAATGTGTGCAGTATGACAAAACCATGCCTAGCTTAATAAAATATTGGGTTTCGTGCGCTGCGAAGTTCAGGGCAGACAATCATGGTATATATTCAATAGCTTCTTTAGAACCACAATACAAGTATGTAGCTATGATGACATGCAGATTATACGAGAGAGAGGAAACCTCACATTTCTTTCTTCCATGGGTGCCTCTAATGTTTCAAGTCGCCGAAGGTTGTTCCTTCGACTGGGCGAAGATGCTATCTGACAGCCTGACCAATTGGGTCACAGAATATCGGGCGCAGAAAGAAAGCGGAAAAATTTCTTCATTTTTTATGTCTGCAAACATTATGGACGTCGTTTGTTTTTTAACACCATTTCCCTTAATGAGCTAGAGTTGGACTCCAGCAGAGGATGAGCCCATACACGTCTATCATTCAAAATTATGGGAAAACAAAGCGGCAAATTTCGTATACAAAATCTTCAACTGGGTGATGGTGCCCCTGCATGTCACTATTTTCGGTCACCCGCCACCAAGGATCTTGGACAGTATAGTAACAAATCTAAGAAGCATAGCTGACTGGTATGTAGAAGCCAAATTTTCATATCTTAGAGTTTTCGGGGCTTCTGTTCCCCCGCATGCATTGCCATTGTTCATTCCTGACAAGCTGGCTTGTCATGAGGTTGCTAGACAAACAATAATCGGTTGCAAGGAGCTTAAGGGATACTCAAAGAAGGTATGGACACATTTTCTTGTTCATTTAAATTCATATTCTTTATTATATTTCGACCATGCCAAAGCTGAGGCAGCAGCCTTGGAAGACCTAAATTTGGTCCTCATTGAATACAAGAAGCACGATCCACAAAGGGTCGTGAGCAATCATTTGGCCAGTTGTGGGCTTAAGAGATTTGAGCACGCGAATTCACCCTCGGATGACATTTTTCGAGGTGCAATGCCCTATGTCGAGATTCTAGCTCGGATACAAACCTTGGCACCCGAGGAAAGAGCCAATGTTCTGAATTTCCAAGAACATCGACGCTGTTGTCTTCCTGCAGTGTTGTGGGGTGAGAGTCCAAGTACAGCGGAGGTGAAACAAAAAGATGCCAAAGGCTCTAAGGATGCGAATCCAGATCAAGAAAAATACTAGGATGAGGGAGAGAAAACTAAGAGTCTAAAAACATAGATAAAGACTCCCGACCCACCAAAGAAGTAGAGTCTGGTTACTACTCTAGGAAAATCAGCGAAGCAGATCGGAGAACCTATCATATTAGTTACCCCCTTGCAGTCGACTCAGGGAAATATTGATGCAGGATGGATCTTCAATGAAGATTTGAGACCTATAAGGGTAGAAGAACTCCCTCTGAATGAGTTTTTCTTCGATAATAAGAGAAAGGCAGTGGTAAAGAGGGAATTCTATCAGGAAGGAGAGTCAATGACCAAGAAATACAAAGTTATAACTGATGGAAAAGACAAGAGGAATGAATAATTCGTGACTGGAATAGTAGGAACATTAGGGCATTCGCCACGACGAATCAATTTTCAGTTGGGGTCTTGAAAAACCAGTTGAAATGAAAGAATCACCTCATCAAGACCCTGGAAGCTAGACTAGCCACAACGACGGAGACTGCCAAAGACCAGGTGAGTGTATGTATAGAGCAAGCAAGGTTGGCTGATAGAAATGAGATAGAGTTGCTCAAGACTAAGCTCGAACAAGCGCAACTGGTGGTTCGGGATGGTCAGATACAAGCGAGACAACAAAAAGATATGATCCAACAACTGCAGGCTAGGGTGGAAATTTCCAAAAGCAAAGTGATAGATATCGGGATGTTTCAGTCCCAGGCGATGGAGATTCAGAGTAGAGTCTCTGCGGCCCAACAAAATTTACTCAACAAGGTAGAGGAGATTCGGGACAACTTCTTGCTGGTAAATCAAGTTTTGGAGAATTTAACTGCTAGATAAAGGGAAGCTGGAGAAGCACGTGTCACCTTCCAAGAGGCTGTAATAGCCACAAACAACAGGGATTTGGGAAGTACTTCCAGGTTCACCGTTTTAAAGCAGACTAGAGGAAACATTCTATTAAAAGAATGGGAGCATAGCATCGGGGAAGGCAAGCTGCAAGCCAAAATGGTAACGAATTCCTTAGAAGAGGCCTTTTGTTCTATAGATGGCAATTTGCTAGGCATTGATAGCAAAGGTAATGTCGAGTCATTGATTCAAATGAATATGGAAAAAATCTCACTTGATTTAAAGGACAAAGAGGAAAGAGATTCGGCCGAGATCTCCTGAGTGACTATGGCAGACATAGTCCAAATAAACAAATGTATGATTAAACCAAGCATTCAATTATGCACTATCGACATTATAGATAGACAGATGGAAGAGAGGTTGTTGCAATTAGCCCGAGATTGTTACTCTTTTGAGGCCAACTGTCAAGCAGAACCGTCAAGGATGGTATCTCGGCTGGTTGAAAGATGTGTCACTTGTACCAAGCACGCACGAGGACAAACTTCTGGAACCAAGTGAAGACAGAGAAGAAGAAATGTAGCAATTGCTCTCCTCCCTATCATAACTGAAATTTTTGTAACGATTGAGATTTCGTCTTATTGTAAAACTGTATAAATATACCATAGAAAGAAAGAAAAAGGGGATGGACTTTTTTGTGTCGATTGTAATAGAGTTTTTACATTTTGAGAGTTAATACAAAGAAAATCTAAAGATTCTCAATTCCGTCACGAATGTGTTATGACTTTGTTTTCTTGTATCTCATATTTCATTTCATTTCATATTCATAACTGATAAATGCTTCGTTATAATTTAGTAAGACCACTACTATAGCGAATGAATTTTGTTTTTCTATAATTGTTTACTGTTTTTCCTCTGTACCAGCTATCAGCATGTGTAAGACCAGTCAACACTTTCAGAATTCTATATATATTTTACGCTTCATCAGGTTATTTCCTTACAGTTTTCCTCTTCTGTTTATACATGAGATTCTCCCTTGATAGGAGCCTCATTCGATAGACTACTAAATTTTTTTCTCCCACCTCATACATTTTATTAAGATATAACTCAGTTATGGGAAAGAGCCTTTGATTTGCACCCCATTTTATTTCCGAAACCGTAAATTCTCTTTTATACGGCCGAATTGAGACAGCACTTAATTTCCCTCTGAAGTTTTTCTTATTTCACTGTTCCTCCATGACTGTCCCTGTACCAACACAACCCAATATCGAACCTAGATTATCAAATCAAACGCACGTTGCCTTAAACCTTTTCGATACTATTCTTAAAACAACTACTACCCGGTTTGAACTCGAACATTCATGGCCAACGATTGAATAGGATATAACCATCCAGGAGCAGTTGGAAGCTAGACAATGCCAACGTAGAAGTCTTCCTAGTTTCCTTTGCTGAAGGTTGACGTTTTTCTCTTCTCCACCCTTTACCCACTTTCGGATGCCTAGACACTGTACTTTTAAGCCTTAAGTACAAAATCTGTAACAACAGCAGCCATGTTTGGTAAGTCTCTACCATATATTAGCAACACTATTTATAGCAGACGAGAGGTTCTATGTCGCAAAAAAACGGGTTTGTACCTAAGGCGTTAAAAGCGGTAGTCAAAGGATAATGCAAAAATGCATGATGGAGTGGATATCTATCTTATATGCTAGGTTATGAAAATACCTACCCGAGGTGACAAACACCCAATCATGACGTTGAAATCCACAAGAAAATTGAGTCAAAACTACAAAATCCAGCTCAAAACCACTCTTGACTTAGTCCATTAGGTGAAAACATAGCATGAAACTATATAAAGTGGGTAAAAATAGCTTATAAATAGTAATAAAACACAAAATTACTCTATCATTTTGATTTTTACCCAAATAATGTAATTTGGACCAAAATACCTCCAAGATTCAAATGGCGATTGCGGGAGCATCAGGCAACAAAATCATGAACTGTCTGGATCAGGTAACTCTTCATCTCATCCTCTTCAAATTCAGTGGATTACATTTTTGAATTACGTTCCAAATTTTTAGTTTTTGAGGGCGTAAATTAGGATTTTTGGTATACGCAGGTTTCCTTTGTTTATGTCACGTGTATGACAAGGTATGCACTCCTGTGTGAACCACAGGTAGAATGTATTAATCCCTACACGCGAATGTGTGTAAAGAAATCCGCGTACATGTACACAAATGGCCAAAAAGAGGGGTTCTAACTCAAAAATTGATTTTTTTTTACAGGATGGTCCTGGAATGGAGAGTCGGTGAGAGAATGAGGAGGTAGATACAACTGTGGATCGATATCCGGTTTCTCAAGCATCTCTAAAAATATGTGTCTTGTACAAATTTTGGTCTCTCAAAGGAATGAGGGCCCAAGTGAGGTTGTTGGAGATGTTGGTGGGTTATTGGGACCCTGATAGCGAAATATTTATCCTTGATGGACAACCATTGAGGATAGAAGTAGAGGACATCTACTTCTTGATTGGTCTATCATGCCGAGGGGAGTTTGTAAAACTCAAGTCACACATAGCAAGGAGTGGGATGAAGATCGAGGAGTATATCGATGCCAACTGTGTAGGAGGGACTCCCAAGGTGGAAAGCCAAGTCCCCATCTGGGAAATAAGTAACCTTAGTTTGAATATCATTGTGCTCTTTCTTACCATGATCATAGGTTCAGCCTTGTTGCATCAAGCATCGAGACCACTTATGTTTTATGCATTAGAGTGTGCTAGACCCATTGTCTATAATTGGTGTACTTCACTGCTGACCAATATCAAAGGTCAGTTGATAGAGTGCAAACATGGGAGTAAGAGAAACTTTGGTTTTTCCTCTATTCTTTGCAGCTTCTTTTTTGAGAAGGCTCCAAGTCTAGGACCTAGAGTGGATATCCTTCCTAGATAACCACGCGATCCATCCATGGTGCAGTGGATCGAGGTCATGAGACAACATGGGGGAGGTAGGGTATGAACACCTTACAACGATGATTTTTTCTTCTAGTGGCGGCGAAAAGTCATTGCTCTGGATGAATATCCCTATGTGGGGATCAATTTCAGAGGATATCCATATATGCCACTTCAACCAAGGGCCGCCTACAGTGATATAGGTAATTTTTTTTTTAAATGTTTCATTTTTATTTTTTTTGTATTTTTGTATTTAAGGAACATTTTTTTTTTTGGATGGTGCTTAAATATTAACTAGACACTTGTGTAATCGTAGACATGGGTCCATGATGGCCAGAGGGATTCCTTCGACATAGACGGAGGAACCGAGGAGATGAGGCGACAGGAGGAGAAGTAGAGAGAGTCCTACAAAATGTGTAGGGAAACCTGTCTCATTTGACACTGAGAATTCCTATGGTTCAGGTAGAGGATCTACCTGAAGCCATGCAATGACAGGTGGTTGGTGTACCTAGAGCATGGGTACGACTCTTCCGACGTCTAACAAACTCCATGGTTTTCTACCATGACACACATTCGACGCCACATGCATAGATGTCGTGGGATATGTATATCGGTTGTATATGTGTATTGAGGGTTTTAGCCCCGATTTTGTAATATAAACACCATATTTTGAAATATATAAAAAGGGATATTTGGATTTACTTATATCTTACAATGTGTACATTGATTTAATAGTTTTCTTTTCTTTATTAATGTGACAAATTCCAATCTAAAATGTAATTAGTGTAGGCATCGGATACATGATTATAACTCCTAAGAATGTGATAATATGTAATAAAATCAAATTGTCATTCTAAAAGATGTACACATAGGAATCGATAGAGTAAAGTAGGATCACGCATGTAGTAACGACTGTTCAGCTGACATACTACTAACTGGGAACCTAGGCAAACTTCTAAAGAGAGAATACCATGCGAGATAGCAATGCGCAAAAGTTCTATGATGACACTATATTCGACCACATTATTCATGGATGGCCCTAGTCATATGCCACATGAAGACACCAGTAGACCCTTGGGTGAGTAAACCACCCAAGTGGTGGAAGCCAAGTTCCATGTATGACGACTGGCTTTGTCTGTGAATCCTAGGTAGACCGAAGACTCCGCTGACATCTTCCAACAAAGGGAAAACTCGATAAGCAAGCCAAAGACAAAAGAAAAGGGGAAAAAGATGTATATACACTAAATTTACATTAGTATACAAAGAGTTCAGCCCAAGCCTAGGGCTCAAGTGTAGTACCTTTTCAAGTAGATCCCATTTTTGGGCTCAACCAACTTATTCCCTTCATAATCCTCTAATTTGTAGGATCCTTTTTCTAGAACATGTCCCACGATGTAAGGATCATGCCACATGGGTTTAAACTTGATTTCCCCTAGCGGTTATTTGGCTTGATCATACAAGAGGACCAAGTCACCCTCAACATACAGCTGGGGACAAATAGACATGTTGTACTAAACCTTGACACATTTCTTGTTTGCCTCAGTAGTTGTAAAGGTGTCCCGACACTGCTCGTCAAGACTCTCTAGGTGCACAAGTTGTCGCTCTAAATATTAAGTGTCAGGTGGGAGCTCGACTACCAACTTGAGAGAAGAGATTTTGCATTCAACATGAAGGATCGACTCCACACCGTGCACTAACTGAAAAGGGTAAAAAGAGGTGGTAGTCTTAACCAAGGTTCAGTATGCCCAAAGCGCGGGATATAGCATGATGTGCCAATTGGAATTACTCCAATTGATAGTTTTTTGCAAAATGGTCTTGAGAGACTTGTTGACGACCTCTACTTGCCCATTTTCCTGGGGGTAGTAAGGAGATGAATGACTATGTCTAAACCCCATCTTAGATGCTAGTTCTACCATCATTTCATTCTGAAAGTGACTGCCTTGATCAGTGACAATCTCACTCAGGATACCGAACCAAACGATAATTTGGTTGAACACAAAGAAGGTTACAGTCTTCCCATCAGATTTTACGGTAGGCATGGCCTTGGCCCACTGATTAAATTAGTTGACGGCCATGAAAATGTGTTGATTACCCCCAACCTAAGTTGGGTTGCAAGTGACGAAATCTACCCCCCACTTGGTGAAGGGACCAACAATAATGACTGGGTGAAGAGGGGCTGGGTGCAAGTGCATTTTTTGAGTGAACACCTAGCAGGGGTGACACTTTTTAACTGCTTCGATACAATATTTAAAGATAGTAGGCTAGAAATAATCACCTCACAAGAGTTTTTGGGTTGTCTCAAGCCCAGATAGGTGACCACCACAAGCCCCTTTGTGGAAATCATTTAGGACTGACTCGACTTCCTCGTGAGTTAAGCAACGATGTAGGATATTATCTATTCCTCTGTGATACAAAGTGTCACTGACGATGGTATACTTTTTGGCTTGGTATCTAACACGCCATTGATCATCTCGTGAGAGATGCGGAGAAAAATTCAAGGTTTGAAGATACAAAACAATGTCTCCATACCATGGGTCGAACGACGAGAAAAGGAAAATGTGTTCATTTGTAAACAAATCAACATGGATAACATCCTCATCTAATCATGGAAAATCGGATATTAACTCTGCAAAAACTAGCGATTTCTTGGACTTGGCTGAAGCAAAGTCGAGATCGAACTCTTATAATATGACAATCCATTTATTATATTCCCCCCCTATGATAGACCTGGTAAGGACATATTGAAGCAAATTGACATCAACAACCACAATAGTCTTGCAAAGCAATATATAGTGATGTAAACGTTGGACTGCATGAACAACAACTAAAGCTATCTTTTCAACGTGAGAGTAATTAATCTCAGGACCGACTAAATTTTGACTAATATAGTAGATGATGTGCTCATGGATCTCATCATCCTCTTGAACTAGAACCATACCAATCGTCTCTTCAGACACGACAATATACAACAAGTAATCTCTACTGCAATCAGGGGATTTCAGTAGAGGGGTCGATACCAAGGCTTTCTTCAAAGCATCTAAAGACTCTTGGGCTCACTCATCCTAGATAAAAGGGGTGTCCTTCTTCAAAATACACATGAAACCCTTAGTGATATTGGCATAATTCATTATAAAATGACGTAGAAAGTTAGATTTCCCCTGTAAACCTTGAAGTTGTCTAATCGTGCATGGGGGATGCAATTTAAGTATTGCATCAACCTTAAGAGGATCTACCATGATCCCAATCTCAAAAACTAAAAACTCTAAAAGACGACCAGACTTAACACAAAATATGCATTTGTGAGGGTTTAACCAGATTCTATAGTAATGACATCTTTCAAAAACAAGCTGAAGGTGTGTAACATGATCCACTCTCTTATGAGAGTGAGTAGTGAGATCATCAAGGTAGGCTTCGACTATGTTATTGAGATCATGAAAAGTGAAAGTCATGGCACGTTGGAATGTTGCTCCAGTGTTTTTAAGGCCGAAAGGCATTTTTTGGTATGCAAAAGTACCCCAAGGGCATATAAATGCTATCTTGTGTTGGTCCTCAGGTTTGATCTGGATTTGGTTATATCCTGAAAATACATCCATAAAAGAAAATATATCACTTCCCGCACACTCATCGAGAATTTGATCAATGAAAGGCATGGGGAAGTTATCTTTAGGACAAGCCTTGTTCAGGTTGCAAAATTCCATACACACGTAGACGGTTCCTTTCTTTTTATTCATAGGAGTGGGGTTGGATAGCTATTTAGTCAAAGGAACTGGGTAGATGAAGCCAACATTATGTAGCTTCTCCACCTCTGCTTTAATAGTAGGAGCCTTCCTAGGATTTACAGCTTTACGACATTGTCAAATAGGTTTATCATCCGGGTAAGTTATAATCTCATGTTTGAAAATACAAGGGTCGATCCCTGGCATCTCTTCATATGACCAAGCGAATACATCTCGAAATTATTTGAAGAGATCGGTGTAGATAAGAATTTCTTTTGGTGAACAATCCCCACCTATATTTACGTTCTCAATCTTTCCAGGGGTATGAGAGATATCGATCAAGACGGTAGGAGAAATATTCACCATATTTCCTTCGGCAAAAATGTCGTGCGTATCAAGTGGAACTATAGTGTGACCGACTATCTCACTCAAGGTAGATCAAAAGTCATCTTGCTCGATTCTTTCAAGACTTGGGAGGAAATAAGATCGATGATGCATATCATCCCAAGGTCTCTTGAAACCATTCATGGCTTTGAGGATGGCTTCATCCGAAGGCAAAGTATCATATAAGAAATCATGTGAACAAGACAATGAGGTTTCCCATATAGGCCTAAGAACAAGATCCTCCTCATCCATTTGTGAGGTAATAGGATCGGGATCGGTGGAAGAGTCAAGAAAAACTTGATACTAAATCTCTACGACCGATAGTGGCATAGCCATGTCAGCATGTGACTGACCTAAACTCGACGAAGTCATAGAAGGTAGGGCCCATGAATCACTAATATAGGAAGTGCGGAAAAGAATGGACCTCCCTGCTGAAGCAGACCTACTAGACATGGCGTAAACATGGTGTATCAATGTCGAGAAGTTGAAGGTACCCATGAGGGAAGAATACATTTTGACACCAATATTCTCAGTTGTCGGCTGAGAATTGTAGATCACAGGGATCAACAGTCCAACAGATGCGTTAGGACTAGAGTATGCAAAGGATAACTGGTCGATGGTCACGATATTCCCTTGATGAGGAAAAAAAGTGTGCAGAAGACAGACGATATGAAAATGACCATAGCATAGGTCCAATTGCGTCCTAGTAACATGTTATAATCAAGAGGCACATCAACTACCTCTACCTCCACCTCTACCATCTTCCCACCTAACTGGACCAGAAAGGCAGGGATAATACCATGAGGGTGGAAGGAATGACCATCAAATGTAGTCAACATGTTCGATGACTTGGAAAGGGTTGGAGAACCGGGAGGTTTCCAACAGACCAGGGACATCACGCAGGTGGAAACACCTTCATCAACAACTGCACGTTTAATGGTATACTTGGAATACTCCACCTAGATTTGGAAAGCCACATGGTAAGGTAAGCGAGGCTTCACATTCGTGACATCAAACTTGATAAATTTTGAGCCACTAGGTTCAAGAGCTCCTAATGTAGAGAGTAAGGAATTCCTCTGTGAGGGACACGTCTGGAGTACCTCCAAATATGACATCGCACAAGTGGTTTGGCCCAGGTCCACAAAAATAGAGTAGTTATCGGCGTCTCTAGCAATAGGATTGTGGATAGAGCACTTTAGTACTCCTTTCGGAATATGAGGTGGTGGCTCTGGTTTCTCAATCTGTAAGTTCATCTCCAGAGGAGGAGGGGAGCTTCTAGACCAAAGTTAGCTTGTGAAGAGATATAATCTCGAGAACAGGTGGCTATATCAATTTTCGCATCGACCATGTTGATACATATTCTATCACCATATTGCGGTGGTGGGTTTTGACTCCCACCAGCCGCATTTCTGGCATTAGCTCAAGGCTAAGTGTTGGTTATGTGGGAATGGATTCGTCAGCACAGCGGGTGGTAGATTTAAAAGCCTCACAACTTTCACTTGTTTGGGGCATAAATGTGTAAGGTGGTCATCGGTACAAAGTTTACAAGGAAGCTTCACCTTATGTTTCTCCTTTTTTCCCTCTCCAACATTATCATTCTTCTTCCCATTATTATCTTTGTCCTTGGGTTTTTTACCATTTTTCCCACCCTTACGATTGTTTCGACCTTTCCTTTTATTCCCATCTCATTTCTGGTCACCATTTTGGTTTTTCGACGATTGCACGGAATGTACATCCACTGGCTAGGTGGGTTTGGAGGATGCAGACAAAGCTAATCCTCCAGTAGACTTCGTTGTCGAATCTGTGGAATTTACATTGTCGAAGCCTACAATTCCATCGGCATGAGGTCTAGGTTTTTTCCTAGGATCATAATTTGACTTCAATGCTTCTAGAAGAAGGTGATATAACATCCCATACTAATCATATATTAAATCTAACTACTGGGCTCTAAAGATAGATTTTTCCTCGTTGGAGACCTCAGAAGTAGAAATGTCCTTCGAGATAGGAGGGTGAAAATACTTTAGGAACCATTATAGGAGAAAGGTCGGGGGTATGGTAGTCTTAATCAACCGCCTCCATCTATGCCACTCCTGGATATGATCCGAGATGTGAGTGGCGATGTCCTGGCGTAAAGTTGAAAAACGTTCAAGGCCAACATCATAACAAATGGGCAATTGAAAGTGGTAGAGAAATACCAACACCAATTGATTAAATGACCTATATGTCTCCCTAGGTAGCTCAATGTACCATTGCGAAGCAAATCCAATGAGAGTGTGTTGAAACAATTGTAATCTAATAGAATCATGGTTCAGGGAATTCGATGAGCACCAAAGGTGAAAGGTAGTGATGTGTTCACCAAGGTCCTCTCCATTCTTACCCTCAAACTTTGGAATGTCTGAAGGAAGTTTGGTGGGGACGGGGGGCC